>JAFMOD010000419.1:3544785-3554922 GCA_019802435.1 Corydoras maculifer | reverse complement strand
GTTAATCACAACATCCCTGGAGCAATGAGGGTTAAGGGCCTTGCTCAAGGACCCACACTGGTAACTTCAGTGGACCTGGGATTTGAACCTCCAAACTTCAGATTGATAGCCCAACGCCCTAACCACTAAGCTACCTCACCCCTTAGTTCTGCGTACAAGTTTAATAGTGTTGTACTATTTTTTCCCCTTTAAACTCAGCAGCGTGCATCAGGACAGTCAAACTCCAAGGGACAGAGAATCTTTTACAGTCCACGACTTTCCTTAATATTGCGTTTCACGGCACGTCGCGGCAGGACAATGGGCTCTGATCGGCACTCTGACACTGTGCGCTCCAAGCCGCGTCTCCGCGAGTGCCGCGTGCGCATCTCCAACACCGGCGCTTGCCCGCCCGCGCGCACTCACGCGCACTCCAGCTCCGCCGCCACGCTCCTCTGTAGAACCTCGAGTGGTTTGCTTACGGCGTAACCGAGCGCCTGGAAGCCGCAGGTCGGTTAAGCAGAACAGGGTTCCGCCATGTGGAGGGCTGCAGGGCGCCTTCGCCCGGCATGGTTGTGCTTCCCGGTGCTGGTGGCGGCGGCGCTTGGCCGCAGTCCGGTTCAGCACAGGTAAGCAGTCCGCGTTCACGCTCATGCTCGCGTTCCATCGGCCTCGATTTCAACCAAGCTCGCTTTACTTCCACGCAGAGTTACCGAACCCAGCAATATGTCGTACGTGAAAGTCACTGTGGACAAACTACTCAAAGGGTACGACATCCGGCTCAGGCCCGATTTTGGAGGTAACGAACTTGATTTATTAGGGGCGATGCTGCCTGATAAAAAGCCTGGACGTATTCCTAACCTAACCGATTTCACGGCTTGCTTTCGCTCCAGGTCCTCCGGTCGACGTCGGGATGAGTATTGACATATCTAGTATTGACATGGTGTCTGAAGTGAATATGGTGAGTAATAGAAACAAACAGGTGTTCGCTGCGTTTATCAAGCTGGCACAAATAGGTTTAGGAGTGCTGCCATCAACTGAAGTTTTACTGAGTAATAATGAGTACTAAATTATTCGACAAATCGCTTGGTTCTTAGTTTGGTTTGAACAAACTTTTATCATCACACGCACACTTCATTTGTTCATAAACGATTACGTTATTATTTTTAGCACTTTGTGGCACTAGTATTGCTAAAGTATTGACTTGAAGTGGAAACTTAAAGCAATGTACGGACATTAGACAGTAAACTTTCAACAACTTTAACTTCTGATTACAACACTACTACAGTATATCAACCTATACACTAATGGTAAAATAGAGAAAATGGAAGTCAAATATAATTAACATGCAAATTTAAGCGTGTACTTAAAGTAAAGATTTTTTTAAATATATTTTGCTTGTTAAAAGAAAAATATTTGTAAAAAAAAATTTTTAAATGTAAAAAAAAAAAAATCACCCCTATATCGTGTTAAATTACTTTATCCTAAATTAATTCTGCTTGTAAAATAAAAAAATTAGTAGAAAATTGGCAATTTATCCATAGAAAACAAAATAAATTCATTTAAGGCGCCAGACAGGGTGCCAATCTATCGCTGGGCCTAATTACTTAATGAATTCATTCAACACTTACTTGGTGTTGAATAAATGTGTTGTCATCAATGACGATGAACAATGTGAAATAGCATTCGCAAACTTTTTACCAGACACACAGACAAACAGATGAAGCTAATATAGTGGTGGTAATAAAAAGGCAACGTTTATATCTATAAGAGTAAGAATTTTTAATATGTACTGTTTTATAAGATAATATTCTGAACATTGTTTTTTAGCGGCACGGTGGCTTAGTGGTTAGCACATTCGCCTCTCAGCGCTAGGGATTCCCGGTTCGAATCCCCATCTGGGTGGAGTTTCCATGTTCTCCCTGTGTCTGCGTGGGTTTCCTCCGGGTTCTCCGGTTTCCTCCCACAGTCCAAAAACATGGATCAAGTTAATTGAATTCTCAAAATTGCCCCATTTAGAGTGTGTCTGTGTGAGTGAGTGTGTGCCCAGCGATGGATTGGCGCCCTGTCCTGCCCAGCGCCCGAGACGTTCTCCCCTGGATGGGCATGGGGACCCCACCGCGACCCTAATAGAGGATAAGCGGGAGATAATGAATGAATGAATTATGTTTTTTAGTGATTGGGGTTAGTAGTAGATAAACTGTAGGTTATAAATATATGAAATATTGCTGATTTTAATACAATTTGTTTAATTATTTATTAGATGTTTTAATCTCAATCCATGTCCAATACATAATTAACATTGGCACCACACTTTCTTTGTATTAATGCCCACCACATGCCTTTAATGGTCAGTTCCATATAATACGATGCAAAAAATATACCAAAATAAAAATAACACAGATGCTGTGTGTACAGCTGACTTTGAAGGTGCATTTAATTTACACAATGCAAGACACTGGAGCCAGCATGTGTGACTGAACTTTATTGAGAGTTGATGAATAAAAAAAACATGATTAAAGAAGTAATAAGAACACTTCAATAATGTACTGTATGTTTGTTGTATTTATCTTTGTTTGCCAGCTGCAGATATTTTAACATTTTTATAGTTGGTTCTCGGTTGGAAAATTATAAATCAAATAGAAAAGGTTAAACAAATGATTAACTGCTCAACAGACCATTAGATGTTTTAGTTTTTACTGTGGATCTTATGAAACAAATATTTTTTTATGATTTAAATTCTAGCTAGTATCTTGAGTAGTTGCTTCAATATTTTCAAATAATGTTTCTTCCTTATGATGCCCTCTATTTTGGGGAGCCCATCTGTTTTTGAGATGTACCTTTAAATATATCTTCAGATATGCCTCCAATTATCTCAAATGTTGTCTGTTAAGCTATCATACTCTTCTAAAGCCATTACCACGTGGGCTTTGTTAAACTGTTTACGGCATATTGTAAACAAGAGAATGCTCTAAAACTTTTTGGCATTAAGGAAGTCAAAATAATTTTGGTTATTTTAACTAACTAGTGTTACTAATGTTGCTTTTCCCATAGGGAAAATATCTTGAACATGTTCACATTTACATCAACAATCAAGATTTGGTTTACACCAAGCACTCATTATGATCTCCACCCATCATTAGAAACAATAAACAATAAAGAATGTCTTAAATAGCTGTTGACAACACAGAAAAACAAAATATAAAATGTAGTGTTGTTCAAAATTCTTCAAAGTTAAGATGTTTTATAATAAAATACTCTACTTAGTATATGTCATTTGATTTTTTCTTTGTAAATGGAGTTCTAAAATACTTTGGGTTCTAATCTGTGCTGACCACTGGTGAACTTTTGTACTGACAAGGTGACACATTTTACGTGATGGAAAATGCTTTTTTTAATAAATTATACATAGTGGTCTGAATAGAGCATTTTGACAGGTCATGCATTAGTTATTTTAGAGAGTAAATGCTTTGCAGGAAGGACCCATGAAGTAAAGCTTAAAGATGTTACTAGCAACAGGAGTGGTTGGAGTTTTTATACTACACATTCTTTCAAAATCTGATTGTCAAGCCTCCTGTAAAATTTGACAATTGCATACTGACATACATCTATAACAGATTAATACCCACTGATAAATGTAGATACTACAATATAAAGTAAAAATCTGAATACCCATAATTAAATAAATGTCATATTTCAGTATTCATTATAAATTGGGCGGCACGGTGGCTTAGTGGTTAGCACGTTCGCCTCTCAGCGCTAGGGATTCCCGGTTCGAATCCCCATTTGGGTGGAGTTTCCATGTTCTCCCCGTGTCTGCGTGGGTTTCCTCCGGGTTCTCCGGTTTCCTCCCACAGTCCAAAAACATTGATCAAGTCAATTGAATTCTCCAAATTGCCCCATATAGAGTGTGTTTGTGTGAGTGAGTGAGTTCCCAGCGATGGATTGGCGCCCTGTCCTGGGTCGATCTGCCCGGCGCCCGGGACGTTCTCCCCTGGGTGGGCATGGGGAGCCCCACCGCGACCCTAATAGAGGATAAGCGGGAGATAATGAATGAATGGATGAATGAATTATAAGTTGCTGGGAATCTAATGTACAACAAACTCTGAAAAACAAATTGATACCTACATTAAGTGAAAAGTGACACATTTACATCAGCATGTGTGGTTTGTAAGACATTGTGTTGCTTTTGCTCTTTATTCCACCTGTCATATTCTTTTTACAAGTAATATTTTCATTAATATTTCCCATAAAAACTAATTTACAAGCTCCCCAAATACAAAGCAACTTTGTTAAAATTACCTTCTATACTCCTTTATAAGCAAGAAGCTCTAAAACAGAAAACCAAGTAGCACAAACAATGGTAATAGGACAGCTATCACCGGTAGTAATCTATTACAGCAGCTCCATCTCAGCTGAATCTTAGTCACTACCACTAGCTGTATAGCACAGAGAAATGACTCAACAAAGAGCCCTTACACACAGACTTCAAATCTTACAGGCATTAGAAGCAGTGGAAAACAGATCACCCAATTATAACAGACATCCTGTAACTATACACTAAATCCAAATTTTGTGGTTAATTACACATCAATGTCATATGTGATTTAAAATGAAAGCTTAGAACAAGGGCGGCAAGGTCGGCTTAGTGGTTAGCACGTTCGCCTCTCAGCACTAGGGATTCCCGGTTCGAATCCCCATCTGGGTGGAGTTTCCCGTGGTGTTCTCCCCGTGTCCGCGTGGGTTTCCTCTGGGTTCTCCGGTTTCCTCCCACAGTCCAAAAACATGGATCAAGTCAATTGAGTTCTTCAAATTGCCCCATGTAGAGTGTGTTTGTGTGCGTGTCTGTCTGTGTGTGTGAGTGTGTGCCCAGCGATAGATTGGTGCCCTGTCCTGGGTGTATCTGCCCAACGCCTGAAACGTTCTCCCCTGGATGGGCATGGGGAACCCCCCCGCGACCCTAATATAGGATAAAGCGGAAGATAATGAATGAATGAATGAGCTTAGAACAAACAATTGAAAATAAAATCATGGATAGTTTTGTTTAACCTATCCATTGAGGATGTATGTATCATGGAACTTGATATGTTCCAATAAATATGAAGTGTTGTGTTAGGTAGGTCATCCATTGTAATAAAAGTTACAAATCATCCATATGAATTAAAAGTTGAATTATTATTCTGGTTTAGATGAGACCAATGTCTTTAAATTTGTTGGCCAAAAGATTACTGGTTTAAATTGGTCTGAACAAAGTAGACCAGTCTTTACATTACAATAGGTCATTTTGCAGACACTTTTATTTACAAGGTCAGGGCACAAGGCAATGATATAGCACCATCAGAGCAATGAGGGTTTAGAGTCTTCTCATGGACCATTTTGAGCAACTTTGGTGGATGGGGGTTTAAACTGTCAATTGACACATTGGTATCCCAACACCCTAACCACTGAGCTACTAAGCCAGAACACAATGATTAGGGACAGGGAAGTGAAAGGTAACCTAAGAAACAAGATGTAAATTTATGAGCAACAGTTTGGTTTAGTGATTATTTTGGCCAGCAAAAATAATCACTGATGTAATATTTGATTTAAGAATGTTCTCATTGGGTCTGATAAGGAAGGACTTTACATACATCACAAACATATGTGAACCTAATATGCATAAACTCACTGGATTCTTTTAATCGATGCTGTTAAACAACATTAAAGAAGTAATGTATTAAAAAATGCTAACCAAATAAATGATAATTACTTTGACATTGTATACATTGATTCAATGCCAAATTTTGATCTATTGGCTGGAATGTACATCAGGTCATGATCTGGCTCTGTATGACTATTTTATAGCTCTGTGATAGGTTTGTGTTCTGGTCCTTTATGCAGAACTGCTGTGAGACTGTACATGTGTTGGAACATGAACAGAGCTTTTTGTTAAAATTTATTAAGTCGATTGATTGATTGATTAATAATACTTTGTGAAATCAAAAACCTGAAATTTGTCTTGCATAAAAACAATAGCTCAATTGGAACACAACACCTTAAACACCACAACACATAACGACCGTTATATAAACCATACAGCCCGTAATTTACTATAACACATTTGTTTGTTATGGATTAAGCTTCTTGTTTAATTTAGGGATTGACTAATGTACAATAGAATGATTCAGTCATACCTTTTTAAACCTTGAAACACTATAGCGTTGTCCAGATGGAAGAGGTATATATTTATTGTTCAAAACATGATTAGTATTAGAAATTATGTTTTTAGCCAGATTTAATGTATTGTTATAATAGGAGGTTTCATAATCATAATAATCATCTAGAATCACAATCTTTAAACATATGTTAAATAAGTGTTTCAATTCAGATTTTACAGATGGTGGCAAGCAGCTGTACACACAACATTAATGTCTACAAAAAAGTGTGTTAAAACATAAACAAGATAATTCTGAAAGGGATATAAAGATTTAAAAAAAAAATTTTAAATAGGAGGGTCGATAATGTGCTTGAAAATAGACTTAAAATAGTTTAATATATGCCAAAATGCAGGCATAGGGGGACATCTGTCCTGCTTGCTGAGAAACCCTGGTAGCTGCCTTTTACCCTTTAAAAAAAATTTGACACCGTGTTTGCTCTTTATTTCTTTATTACTCCTGTGCATGGTTATGCTATTTAGATTTTATAATGCAGTTTCAGTTTTTATAATGTTATAATCTAATATGCAAAGAAGAATTGGGTTATTTAAGGTTATATTGGTGTTGGTTGGGTTTTGTGTTTGTGTGTGTGTGTGTGTCTGTACAGTATAAAGAATTTTTTATGCTAGTCTGATTATTTCAAAGAGTTGTCAGGGGCAACTGCTGCTTCTAATAATGGACTTTAAAGGAGTCATTTATCCAAAGTGAATCTTATCAACTCTTTTACTTCCCTGTCCACTATAAATTATCTTTTTTTTTTGCTGTTATTTGTATAAATAAATGGTTAGCACATCTGCCTCTTAGAGCTGGGGATCTAGGTTTGAATCCCAATCTGGATGGAGTTTCCATGTTCTCCCTATTCTCCAGTTTTCTCCCACAGTTTAAAAACATGGATTCAATGTAAATTGTCTGTTTTAAATTGTCCCTATATAGTTTCTATGTGAGTGAATGTGTGCCCAACAATGTATCGGCACTTTGTCCTGGGTGTATGCTTGGTGACTATGAAAAACATTCCAAAACCAATAGTATCCTCAACAGTATTTAATTGTTGTAAACATGTTGTTTAAATGTGTGATTCTTAATTAATTGTAAACATAAGGAAAATACATTTTTGGTACTATAATGTACCAAAATATAATGTATAATATAACTGTACTATAATGGTGTTACACTCGCCTACCTAGAGATTAAAGCGGCTGCGCATAGGAAGCGCAGAGCCGTCGCGCTCTAACGCGCTGAAGGGAGCCAGGCACGCAGGTAGCAGGGAAACGGAATTTATTAAAGGTGTAGTGACACCACAAAACAAGGGTACCGGACTAGTGAACATAAGGTTAAATACGAAGTGCACAGAGGACAGGGAATGAAGGAAATAAATACAAACGAAATCCGACCACGTGCACAACACAACCAATCAACAGAAAGAGATAATTAACTAAAAACCGTTAATGAAAGTAAATTAACAAACATAGAACAGGTGCCCTAGTCACCTGTTACAGTACCCCCCAGCTCCTACGGTCGCGCAACGGGAGGACGCGACCAAGAAAAAATAAATAAATAAAAATCTCCGGGGGGTCCTCCACCCTCCTCGCGCCCTCTGGCTATGCAGTTCGGTGGGCGCCCTCTGCGGATCAGGAGGGAACCACGCCCTCTGGCTGCGTGGTCCGGCGGATGCTCTCGGCGGGTGCGGAGTGGGCCACGCCCTCTGGCTGCGTGGTCTGGCGGGCGCCCTCGGCGGATCAGGAGGGAACCACGCCCTCTGGCTGCGCGGTCCGGCGGGCGCCCTCGGCGGGTGTGGAATGGGCCACGCCCTCTTGCTGCGTGGTCCGGCGGACGCCCTCAGCGGGTGCGGAGTGGGCCACGCCCTCAGGCTGCGTGGCGAGGTGGGCGCCCTCTGGCTGCGTGGTCCGGCGGGCGCCCTCGGCGGGTGCGGAGTGGGCCTGGATGGACCTCGGCGGGCACGCACGCTGGGTGGACCTCGGCAGGCACGCATGCTGGGTGGATCTCGGCGGGCACGCACGCTGGGAGGACCTCGGCGGGCACGCACGCCGGGTGGACCTCGGCGGGCACGCACGCCGGGTGGACCTCGGCGGGCACGCACGCTGGGTGGACCTCGGCGGGCACGCACGCTGGCTGGACCTCGGCGGGCACGCACGCTGGCTTGACCTCGGAGGGCACGCACGCTGGGTGGTCCTCGGCGGGCACGCACGCTGGGTGGACCTCGGCGGGCACGCATGCTGGGTGGACCTCGGCGGGCACGCACGCTGGGTGGACCTCCACCTCGGGATCGCCATCCTGCACACAGTAGAGGTACACCCCCACTGCTACACGAAGGAACAGGGCAATCGCTGTCTCAGACTGGACAGGTTTCACCCCATTAACGGCACACTCCTCCACATTAACGGACACAAGCGGTAACTCTGGTACTGCCCCCTCGCAGCGCGACCCAGACACGGCACGATCTGCGGTGCCAGCGGCGCGAACCGCGTTTGGGTCTCACGACAGGAGGCTTTACAAACTGGACTGGGCTTTCAGTCCAGAACTCCTCAGAGTTCAGGAGGGTCTGTATGGGCAGAATATGCCCATGCAGGTATGACTCGCCCGCCTTATCATCGGACACCTCGACCAGATCGAGGCCATCCTCAGCACGGAGCGCTTCATACCCGTACCTCCACATAAACTCATCATCGGAGTCTTACCACTCCGAGATCACTACGTCGGAACCGTCCTTACGGCTCCGGTACGGCGGACTGCGCATAGCGGCGCACTCGCGGTCACGACGGAGGGCGCCGCGAGTACGAGGCTATACGCTATATGGCCTCCGCAAACAAAAATTTCAAAATAAGCTTACCTGGGCTCTGGACTCCCCAAATTGACTGGCACTTCGTGATGTTCCACTCACCTACCTAGAGATTAAAGCGGCTGCGCATAGGAAGCGCAGAGCCGTCGCGCTCTAACACGCTGAAGGGAGCCAGGCACGCAGGTAGCAGGGAAATGGATTTTATTTAAAGGTGTAGTAACACCACAAAACAAAGGTACCGGAAAAGTGAACATAAGGTTAAATACGAAGTGCACCGAGTACAGGGAATGAAGGAAATAAATACAAATGAAATCCAACCACGTGCACAATACAACCAATCAACAGAAAGAGATAATTAAACAAACTAAATACCGTTAATGAAAGTAAATTAACAAACATAGGCACCTGTTAAAAATGGGCCAGATGGGAGGAAAAATAGGATAGTAGTAAAAATCTTCTAAGAAAAGTACATCTAGAGAAGAGTGGAGAAAGAAGCACAGAGGTGGATTATATCAGCATTGCATGGTGGATTAGTAGAATGTCTGTGCTGGAAAATAAATTAATAAATGAGTTTGGAATCGACCGGAATCAAATGGCGAAGAGTAAAGTAACAAGACTGACATTTAAAAAACAGCAGCAAAAATAGTTATATAGTAATAGATTAACTAGGAAGGTGTTTCATCTGGACAGAGTAAGAAAAAAAAACATGGTTAAATGAAGAAACACAGGAAAGTTTAAAGAGTAAGATGTTAATGTTAAAGAACTGGGATATCAAGGGACATAAAGAGAAAAAAAAGTAAAAATGTAAAAAAAGATATGTATTGATTGAAAAGAAAGAGGCAAAGAGCAGGAAAGGATAAATAGCAGGTTAGAGTTATAAAGGATACAGATGTAAATGTTGTCAAATGATGAGGATTTGCTGAAAATGTGAAAATTGCTAATAGAACATAAGAGAGGAAAAAGGTTTGGCTGATGCAAAAATAGTGAACCAGGGAGTGCCAGGTGAAGGAGGAATGAAGGACAAGTATAAAGCTATGAAGAAATGTATGTAGCTTGTTTAGCAAAATGTAACACTTTAAGATGGTTCAAGTGGAAAAGAAGCATAATGGTCCAGATTTACAGGAATGATGGTAATGTGCAGAGAAAAAATTGATCAGCCACAGCATCAAG
>JAFMOD010000419.1:3506333-3526430 GCA_019802435.1 Corydoras maculifer | reverse complement strand
ATAGATTGGTGCCCTGTCCTGGGTGTATCTGCATAATTCAGCAATCTTAAGATTTACTTGTAATTATGTGACTTGGTTTATCTATGTACTATAGAACGGCTTTCTTGTTTTCTCAGATGGCTACACTACAGATGACATTGAATTTTACTGGCAAGAGGGAAGTTCAGTGACGGGCGTGGATAACATAGAGCTGCCACAGTTCTCAATTATTGACTATAGAACATTGTCTAAGAAGGTGGTGTTTGCTACAGGTAAATATTTGTAAATATGTCACATAAATACTATATATACACAATGATGTGTTAAAGTAAATGTTTCTAAATGTCTATCAAGTTTGATTTTTGGGTGCAATTACTTCCTCATATCAACCTATAGGGCTGATTTAAATAGACTTTTCCATTCGTAAATAAAATCATCATTAAAAAAATGCACTTTGTATTCACGGTTGTTTTTGTCTGATAATAATGTAAAAAGTAATGTCTAAGTATGACAAAAAAGCAAAAACAAAAAAAGATATGTATGTGTATGTATGTGTGTGTGTGTGTGTGTGTGTGTGTGTGTGTATATATATATATATATATATATATATATATATATATTAAAGTCATCAAGAAGAATGGTAAAGCTTGCATAAAATAGGGTTGTCCAAAAACATAATGATGCCAAGCATACTGTAATATGCATATTGTAAAAGTATTGTGGAAGGCTACCTGAAATATTTCATTGCAAATTATTTAAAGGCAATGCTAAGTATTGTAAGTGACCTAACAAAGGAATTGTTTACTAGGAAAATAATCTGAGAAATTGTGGAAAACAGTTCAAATGAATGTGGTTTGAAAATAAAATGACAGCTATTTTGGAATACTTAATGGGTTAATGGATTAGTTAATGGATCAGAAAATTGTATAATTGCCTTCATAGTTAAGCAGCACTAAATACTAACTGAAATTAGACCATTGTTTAAGCAAATCAACAGCAAAGGTTTGGATGTAAATCTGTCTAGACGGTACAAAAACATGTCAGCCTGAGTTTGTAGTGAGTGGCCCCACAGATATTGTTCTGTTTTTTGCCCTCGCAGGGTCATACCCTCGACTGTCCCTGAGCTTTAAGCTGAAGAGAAACATTGGATATTTCATCCTGCAGACCTACATGCCCTCAAACCTGATCACCATCTTGTCCTGGGTCTCATTTTGGATCAACTACGATGCCTCGGCAGCACGAGTAGCTCTAGGTGTGTGAGTACTAAGAATGCTATAACAGGCTTTTACCAAAAATGCTGCAAAAAGTATATTTACAATTACTTTAAAACATTTTAAATAGAGTATAATTTTGTGTTGCCAACTCGCACCCATAACCTCATTAGAATCAAACCCCTTGTCAAGCAAACACAAGCTTGTTCATAAATGATGTAGGTATTTTCCTCCAGTGGTTATTTTGTAGGAGGTACATGTAAACACATGTCTGACTGAATTGTTAGATATGGGGATGTGGTTTTATTTTACATAATTTTGTGCAAATTTGTCACCACCATTGCCAATCATAAAAAAAACACATTTTTATTAGTTAAATGAAGTAAGATAATTAAAAAGTAATACACTTTGAAATATGACTCGTATAGAAAAGCACAGATTTTAAGCATAGCTATGATTTCATGATTACATGGTTCTTTAATGATTTTCTTATCTATTATGTTTTATTGTTTCTTTGTAGGAATAACTACTGTATTGACCATGACCACCATAAATACCCATCTACGTGAGACGCTGCCCAAGATCCCCTATGTGAAGGCCATAGATATATATCTGATGGGCTGCTTTGTCTTTGTGTTCTTGGCTTTACTCGAGTATGCTTTTGTCAACTATATATTCTTCGGCCGAGGTCCCCACCTACAGAAGAAAGTGGCAGAAAAAGCTGCTAAGAGCAACAACGAGAAGACCAGACTAGCGAGCAACAAAGTGCAGGTTAGAATATCAGGACCAGTCTTAATTAAATATGCATTTGGTTGGTATTTTTACACATGACAAGTTTTTAGCTGTTAGGAGTAATATAATTTTTTTGTTTTTATATATTTTTGTAACTTCAGAAATATGTGATCTTATGTACGATGCACGGTGGCTTAGTGGTTAGCATGTTTGCCTCTCAGCGCTAGGGATTGCAGGTTTGAATCCCAATCTGTGTCCACGTGGGTTTCCACTATGTTTTTGGTGTATCTGCTCTAAATTGCCCTATATAGAGTGTACATGTGTGTACATCTGTGTGAGTGAGTGTGCCCAGCTATAAATTGGCACCCTGTCCTGGGTATATCTGTCCAGCGCTCTAAACATTCTCCTCTGAATGGCCATGCAGAATTTAATAAAAGTTTAATAAATGAATATTAAATTTAATAAATACTATATTTAATATACCAATATTTAATAAGTGGTTTTGTTGGTACTAAAAAATTAATTTCACAGTAAAATTAAATATAATTGGTTGTATGTCTTCATCAATAGGTAAAAATTATGGTACATCCTAAAAACTATTACAATTTCCCATTTTATGCTCTACTATGCTCTAACAGCAAACTGTTTTGATAAACATGAATGCAGTCGGTCAGTGTTTTATGTGTTTTCCACAGTGAACAAATGACTGCAGGACGATTGCTGCAATCCACAGTACATTATTGTACAAATGGAAGTAAATCAAGATGAATTTACTCACGTAAAGGTCTACCAACAAAGATTATACCAGCAACAAGGAATTTAATAGTCTGCAAGGTTATTAAAGCATGTTGGTTTGTCTAAGAAACTATGGGAGGTCTAGTTAGAGTGCAAAACAATTTTTTTTCCATCTGCAGTTTTTAAATGATAGTCATGAACAAACCAAAATGCTATTTAAAATGCTTCAGCAGAGTTTCTTGGCTTTAATGAGAAAGTTATCATAAATTTAATCATAAAATTTACGAATAGGAAAACCTCCATCAAGAGAACAATACAAAAATGTGACAGAATTATTTGGGTCTGTTAAGTTGCCTCGGCGTTGAGAGAGATTGTCTACATTGATAAAACAATTAATTATACAGGCAGGTATTATACAGGCACCTTTGTCAGTTAACTGAGCCTTTTATTGCTGCAAAATATTTATAATAATTATTGCTGTTCCTCAACAGAAAAATGACAAAATTATGGTAATGTTGCGTAGTTTATTTAATTGTATTGAATTGACTTTTAGGTCAATATAAACAAAAATAATAGTTTAGCAGTATTTTTGCAATATAGAAAAAGCACAAACTGTCTCCACATAAATTTTTACTTTTTGTGTTTCAAATAGTTCTAATGTATTATTTGCCTTTTTCTTTAAAACAGATGGATTCCCATGGGAACATTCCACTTACCAATCTTGATCTGCGTCTCACAGGAGCAGAAATGCTCAGTGGTCTCGGTGATGCCCGGAATACCATGTTCTCGTATGATAGTGCAAGCATCCAATATCGAAAGCCCCTAACTGGCTGTGATCTTTATGGCCGGCCCACTGCCACTCTCGAGCGGCCAATCAAGCCCAAGAAGAGCCACCTAAGGAGACGGGCTTCTCAGCTCAAAGTAAAGATTCCAGACCTGACAGATGTAAATGCTATTGACAAGTGGTCACGAGTTATCTTTCCCATCACCTACACATTTTTTAACCTGGTCTACTGGCTTTACTATGTCCACTAGCTGTGTACTAAATGTTTACTCATTAGGTCTGGTCAGGTTAAAGAGTAAAGTAAGAAAATGTATTTGCTTTTTGTAAATATATTAAATCATAATAAAATTTGAATAAATACAGTGGTAAGCAAAAGTTTTAGGCAAAAGTTTTCTTTAATTCATTGCAGTCATTTGCTAAAATCAAAAAAGTTTTGTTCTCATTAATGTACACTCAGCACCCCATCTTGACAGAAAAAAACAAATGTAGATTCATTCATTCATTCATTATCTCCCGCTTATCCTCAATTAGGGTCGCGGTGGGGTTACCCATGCCCATCCAGGGGAGAACGTCTCGGGCGCTGGGCAGATAGACCCAGGACAGGGCGCCAATCCATCGCTGGGCACACACTCACTCACACAGACACACTCTATAGGGGGTGTTTTTTTTGAGAATTCAATTAACTTGATCCATGTTTTTGGACTGTGGGAGGAAACCGGAGAACCCGAAGGAAACCCACGCAGACACGGGGAGAACATGGAAACTCCACCCAGATGGGGATTCGAACCGGGAATCCCTAGCGCTGAGAGGCGAACGTGCTAACCACTAAGCCACCGTGCACAAATGTAGATTTTTTTGCAAATTTATTGAAAAAAATATCACAGGTCATAAGTATTCAGACCCTTTGCTCAGTATTAAGTAGAAGCACCCTTATGAGCTAGTACAGACATGATTTTTCTTAGGAATGATGAAGTTTTTCACATCTGGAATTTCTTCCTTGCAGATCCTCGCCAGTTCTGTCAGGTTGGATAGTGAACATTGGTGGACAGCCATTTTCAGGTTTTTCCAAAAATGCTCAATGGGGTTTAGATCAGGACTCTGGCTGGGCCAGTCAAGAATGGTTACAGAGTTTTCCCGAAGCCACTCCTTTGTTATTTTAGCTGTGTGCTTTTGTCATTGTCTTGTTGGAAGTTGAACCTTTGGACCAGTCTGAGGGCCCAAGCACTCTGGAAAAGGTTGTTTTGATCAGGTGATGAGCGGTGCCTGATTTTCTCCACACATACCGCTCAGAATTAACGCCAAAAAGTTCAATCTTCATCATTAGACCAGATAATTTTATTTGCCATAGTCTGGGAGTCCTTCATATGTTTTTTTGTAGCAAACTCTAGGCTCCAGGCTTTCATATGTCTTGCACAGAAGAGAGGCTCTGCCATTAAGCTCCAACTGGTGAAGGGTTGCAGTGATAGTTGAATTTGTGGAACTTCCTCCCATCTCCTTACTGCGTCTCTGGAACTCAGCCGCAGGGATTTTTGGGTTCTTCTTTACCTCACTAAGGCTCCTCTCCCACGATTGCTTAGTTTGGCTGGATGGTCAGGTCCAGTAAGAGTTATGGTTGTTCCAAACTTCCTCCATTTAAGGATTATGGAGGCCACTGTGCTCTTAGGAACTTTAAGTGCTTCTTTTGTAACATTTTGCCCAAATGTTGTCTCATATTAACTGTGCCTTGCCACAATTCTGTCTCTGAGCTCCTTGGGCAGTTCCTTTGACCATATGATTCTCATTTGCTCTAATATGCGCTGTAAGGTCTTATATTTACAGGTGTGTGCCTTACCTAATCAAATCCAATCAGTTTAATTAAACACAGATGGATAAACAAGGTGAACCAGCTGAAGGAGGATCAAAAAAAACGGACAGCATGTGAGTTAAATATGAGTGTCACAGCAAAGGATCTAAATACAGATATTTCAGTTTTTCTTTTTAAAAAAATTTGTAAAAAAAAAAAATAAATAAAAAATCTATGATTTATTTTTTTTCTATGATTTTTTTTTCCGTCAAGATGCCGAGTGTACATTAATGAGAAATTAAATGAACTTTTTTGATTTTAGCAAATGGCTACAATGAAACAAAGAGTGAAACATTTAAAGTGGTCTGAATAATTTCCGTACCTACTGTATGTTAATACACTTAATGTATTAATTAATTAATTAATTAATTAATTAATTAATGTAATTTAATATTTGACAGTTCATTGTCTCACAGCAACTACCTCCGTTTTCATTATGGAAATCCTTGGGTCTTTTTTGCTTGGGGTTTGCACATAATTTGGATTAATTGCAAATCCTACATTGCTCCTCTGTATGTACAGGTGTGAATGCATTTGCATGTCTGTACTCTTATGGATTATCAGCCTGTTATGGTTACCCACCTTTCACTCAATAAGAACCTCTTGTGAACTTATTTTAGATTAATGGGTTTGATGATTAAATCTAGAACCTATAGCACTTATATCTGTTTAAAAACTTCTTTGCAGTGCTGTTTTTAGGGACTGTTCAGGTAGTTTATGTTTCAAAACTTCAAGAACTTGACACAGTTACAGAATTTAGGACTTTGCTATTTCTGTTGCAGATCTACTTTGTTCCTTTTCATTGCAGGTAGTTATTTCTGTCTTTGGTCACCTGTGTCAGCTGCAGAAAAAATCAGGAACTTTATTACATGAAAAGAACCACAAAACTGCCTAAAACTTTTGCATAGTACTGTAAGTCAGATAAATTAAATGTTCCAATATTTTAAAATGATCGACTTTGTTAAAAAAAACAAAAACAAAAAAAAAAACATTTGGGATTTTAAAAACAAGAATCTGTCATTTGTATATTTTCTTAAATCAGACTGCCAGATGTACAAAGAAAATATGAATTGGGCTAATGATTTAACACTGTAAATGTCATGATGTCATGACTGATTTTGTATCAAACCAAAGATAAACTTGCTAAACTGGGACTAAATCAAAATATTTAATATTAATATATAAAATATTTATTTTATATGCTAAAATATTTAAAGACGTGGGTGGCACGGTGGCTTAGTGGTTAGCACGTTCGCCTCTCAGTACTAGGGATTCCCGGTTCGAATCCCCGTCTGGGTGGAGTTTCCATATTCTTCCTGTGTCCGTGTGGGTTTCCTCCGGGTACTCCGGTTTTCTCCCACAGTCCAAAAACATGGAGCAAGTCAATTGAGTTCTCCAAATTGCCCCATAAAGAGTGTGTTTGTGTGAGTGAGTGTGTGCCCAGCGATAGATTGGCGCCCTGTCCTGGTTGTGTCTGCCCAGCGCCTGAGACGTTCTCCCCTGGATGGGCATGGGAAACCTCACCGCGACCCTAACAGAGGATAAAGCGGAAGATAATGTATGAATCAATGATAATATTTAAAGACTGTAAAATATTTACTTATTACTTAAAAATGTAATTTAAAAAAATGAAAAGAATACTTTATTTAAACAGCTAAAATATTCACAACGGTAATAAAAAAATGATATATTGATTTTTCAAAAATTGGGAAAAATAATAACGTTAATATGGATAATTGAACAACCTATTTCTTTACTTTGCCATAGTTTGACTCCATCATAAAATTTTAAGTAATTGATCTTTTCAAAAATAATTTGATGTAAATTATCAATTTAAAAGAAGTAATGCAATGGTCTTATTATCTAAATGTTTTAATAACAATATTTTTTTAATTCTTAAGTTGAATAATTAGGTATTTAAAATTTCATTAAGTTACTTTTACATTAACTCATATTTTTCCTGGTGTCCCACAAAATTATGGTTCAATACTTTACATAAAAAAAGTCATCAATAATGTGTATTATTTAAAAACATCCTATAAAGTCATAGATTAAAAAATATTATTTAAAATAAATTAATTAAATCTAGTCAAAAAATGAGGGCGGCACGGTGGCTTAGTGGTTAGCACGTTCGCCTCTCAGTGCTAGGGATTCCCGGTTCGAATCCCCATCTGGATGGAGTTTCCATGTTCTCCCCGTGTCTGCGTGGGTTACCTCCGGGTTCTCCGGTTTCCTCCCACAGTCCAAAAACATGGAACAAGTTAATTGAATTCTTAAAATTGCCCCCTATAGAGTGTGTCTGTGTGAGTGAGTGTGTGCCCAGCGATGGATTGGCACCCTGTCCTGGGTCTATCTGCCCAGCGCCCGAGACGTTCTCCCCTGGATGGGCATGGGGAACCCCACCGCGACCCTAATAGAGGATAAAGCGGGAGATAATGAATGAATGAATAGTCAAAAAATGACTATGATTATGAAAGTAGTTGTACCCTACTTCATTGTATAATTTTTAAAATCTTATATCCTTCTGCGTCTAAAAATATATGGAATTAGATTCGTACAACTCTGAAATTAAATAGGATACTATGATATATGGACATTTTTTTTGGGATCTACATATTACATTAACAGGAGCTTTTATTCTAAGTTGGTCCACTTTTTGCAGCTATAACAGTTTTCACTCCTCTGGGAATTCTGTCTATAAGATTTAGGATTTTGTCTGTGGAAACTGGTGCCCATTTATCACTGAGCACTGATGTTCTATGAGAGGGCCTGGCTCACAATCTATGTTCTAATTCACATCAAAGGTATTTGACATGGTTGAGGTCAGTTAAGTTCTTCCACAACAAAAATTCACCCAACACTGATTTCATGGACCTCATTTTGTGCACTGAGGCACAATCATTTTGAAACAGATAATGATCTTTCCCAAATTGTTTTGATAGCTATACACTGGTCTGAGATTCATGGATGAGTGCTTGATGTTATACATCTGTGACAATGAAACTTAATCAAACACTGGAATTTGGTAATTAAGATGCATGTCTTAATACCTTTGTCCATATTGTGTAAGTAAGTCATGACCTCAGTGTGTAAATCACATTATGCGTATGTGTACCTGTTTTTGGAATATATTTGATCTTGCAAATATTTTAAGAACCCAGTAACAGTAAAAAGGCATTTTACTGTAATTAGAAAAAAATAATTTGATTCAAATTAATCATAGATAAATATAATTTATAAACGAAATTAAATTAAATGTATATAAAATGGGGCGGCACGGTGGCTTAGTGGTTAGCACGTTCGCCTCTCAGCGCTAGGGATTCCCGGTTCGAATCCCCATCTGGGTGGAGTTTCCATGTTCTCCCCGTGTCTGCGTGGGTTTCCTCCGGGTTCTCCGGTTTCCTCCCACAGTCCAAAAACATGGACCCCCCCCCCCCCCCCCCCCCCCCCCCCCCCCCCCCCCCCCCCCCCCCCCCCCCCCCCCCCCCCCCCCCCCCCCCCCCCCCCCCCCCCCCCCCCCCCCCCTCTGGGTCTATCTGTCCAGCGCCCGAGACGTTCTCCCCTGGATGGGCATGGGGAACCCCACCGCGACCCTAATAAAGGATAAGCGGGAGATAATGAATGTATATAAAATGTCCCAACTGAAAACGGCATAATGTAAACCTTGGCCCTAGATAACAGTAGTACCCTTTGGTAAAAGGAATAAGACTTAAATTAAAAAAAATATTTAATATCAATTCAATGTGATACATTCTAGATCAGTATTAACACAGCAATCTGCCACAGTTTGAAAGCTTGAAATTTGTATATTTGTCAGTTAAACTTTAAAAAATAACACATCATAGATTCTTGTTTCATTATTTATTTTTCTAAATGACCCAGTTCATTTATGAGTTGCATAATCTCTACACTAACCAGAAATTAAGGATTTTTTTTTTAACGTCAACCAAAAAAAAAAAAAAAACTGATTTGTAGGACTTCATTTGAGTAGTGTAGTATATTTATTACACACTTTTAAAATGCATCTATAGGGCCCAGTGTTTTAAACGGATGAACTGTAATACAGTTCATTTATTTTACTAACAAATAATACCAAATAGTATTAAGAAAATTAGGTGAAGTGGTTAATAAAAAAAATAATAATAATTTTCAGAAATAAATAAAGGTGTGAAAATAGAACCTGGGAAAAAAATCTTGACCAGCATCTTTATTATTCATTACTTTGTATAATATCTATTTAAAATACCTCACATTGAAAACACTCTGCTCCATTATGTATCAGAGTGGATTTTATCTCAGTGAGAAATATGTTATACTGGAGGCAGGTCATTCGCTGTCTTGTTTGTAAAAATGTGATTTGTAATTTTTGATTCTGTCTAATTTACATTTAAACATATGTACTGTGATTTACATGGTATCCAGGCTTATCATAAAAACAAAAGAGAAATGCCGGTGAGAACAAGTCGATATGTGGGTCCTTCTTCAGGCTTTGCCTGTGCCTTTAAATCAAAAAAGCGATATTTACCAGATTAAACTAAATGTAAAGTTTAATAAACTTTTTTTTAAAAAAGAGAATAATATTAACAAAGCTTTAATGATGAGATTTGTATCTTCATCATCAAAATGATTTATATTGTCAAGGCATGCAAATGAGGAGCTTGTAGAACAACATTCCAAAATGTGTCCAGTATTTGTGAATTTGATAATTGATGACATAAAGGCAGTTGCGCACAGTCATGGACAGCAAATTTGAATTTTAATGGTTTTACATATCAGAAATAATAACTAATACAATGAATAATTTATTTAAAAAAAAAACTTTTAGCTCTTTAGGGTGTAAAAATTGGGGAAACCTTAGACAGCAACAACACTTGAGATCTTCTATTGAATCTTCTATTAGGGTTGTGGGGGTTCCTCATGCCCATCCAGGGGAGAACGTTTGGGGCACTGGGCAGATAATCCCAGGGCACCAATCTATCACTGGTTAAACTCACTCACACAGACAAACACATACTAAATTGGGCAATTTAAAGAATTCAGTTTACCTTGAATCCCTGTTTTTGGACTTTCGAAGAAACTGGAAAATCTGTAGTAAACCCACCCGGACACGGGGGAATATGGAAACTCCACCCAGATTGGAATTCGAACCTGAAATCCGCTGAGAGGCGAAGGTGCGAACCACTAAGCCACCGTGCCGCCCACTTCAAAAATGATTTGTTATTATTTATTTGTTATTCAAAAAGTGTTTTTATTAATGTCTGTCTATCCAGAATGGAAAATACCTTGTTTGAAAAAACAATTACAACCATTGAATCAAAAACATTGGTGTTTAGCACGGTTGTCTCTTAGCACTAGGGATTCTCGGTTCGAATCCCCATCTGGGTGGAGTTTCCATGTTCTCCCTGTGTCTGCGTGGGTTTCCTCCGGGTTCTCCGGTTTCCTCCCACAGTCCAAAAACATGGATCAAGTCAATTGAGTTCTCCAAATTGCCCCATATACAGTGTGTTTGTGTGAGTGAGTGTGTGCCCAGCGATAGATTAGCGCCTTGTGCTGGGTGTATCTGCCCAGTGCCCAAGAAGTTCTCCCCTGGATGTGCATGGGGAACCCCACCTCATCTGGTTTGCCTCTTCGGTGATGTGCTTGGGGCATGTTTAATCGGACCTTTAGAACACTTTATGGTATACAGTTACAGGTGTACATGGTTTGACTTAATGACTGAAAGGTGCTCAGGATCTGAGCAAGCCCAAATGTTTACCCCTCCATCACCCTGTTTGACAGCTGGTATGATATGCTTTTTTTTGTCCAAGGTGTTTCACAAGTTGTGTAGTTTGTTCAGATGCAACTTGGCAAACTTTATTCGAACTTTTTTTTTTTGTTTCCAGTCATACTGACATAAACTAAAACATTTACTGTGTGCAAAGGCATAAGACATATTTTAATTGTTTTGCTTGAGAATTGCACAGTGACAAAAAGGTGAATATGTGGTGATGTTCATTCTAGCACAACAGTAGGCAATCTTGAATGTTTTCCACTTCTGAATAATCTCCAATTCTTCTCCAACTGAGATAACAGACTTGTGAAGTGAAGGGTTTGGAAATCTCAAGTAAACTGTTAAAAGTTATTTTTTATAGAAGTGATCACATTAGCTAATGATAAATTAAATTAATGGAGTGCATGTTTTTTTTTGTATGCTTTATTTTACTTATCAGATATTTTTGTGTCACAATACGTAACACCATATAATTCATTAAATTAATAGAATTTATTCCATGAAATCATTTCTGGCAGGTGACCAATATACACACTACCACACACAAAGGAACACATAAAAATGCATGCTTGTGCACTTTCCTTCTCATCAGCACACAGAGATGCTGAGCTTAAAACTGGAAAGCGTATAATCATTACAATATAAGCCAAAATATTTCGCAAATAAATAGATAGTCTATAAGCTACATTAAAACAATGTTATTTCTGTAATGTAGTTGTAAATTGCATTCATGCTTTCGATGTTTCGATGATCTCATACTACCTTGGACTTAAACCTACAAGATTCAAAAAATGTATAAGGCCAGCAGCGTGTGTATGTAAGATTATGATCACAAGCATGGAAATTTTTAACTATCCTTTTAACAAAGAATGTAAATAAAATATTTCACCAAAGCAGGGGTATTGTGCCGAGTATTGTTTCAGCAGCATGTACTAACATTGAATATCAATCCAAAGTCTAAACTCTGAAATTGTTACAATTTTCTATTATACGGAAACCAAATGTCACCAAAGCATTTTTTTTAATTTGAAATGTATTACTTTCTGAGTTTATTAGAATGTGTATTATTTTCAGTAATCCAGAAGTCAAATTCTGTCCCATAAGGTAAAGTTACAGTTTGTGCTTTAAACTCTCAGCAAGATTGGCATAAACATTATACACTCTGTTAGGTATGAAAGAGAATATTTGAGTGGAGATTTTATGGTCCATTAAATCTATTTATATATTTTCTTAGCATCATGAACTCCAAAATCAACATTGGATATTCCTGCGGATCAAATTAATCATCCATACATTCTTTATCTTCCGCTTTATCCTATATTAGGGTGGTGGGGGGTTTCCCCATGCCCATCCAGGGGAGAACGTTTCGGGCGCTGGGCAGATACACCCAGGACAGTGCGCCAATCCATCTCTGGGCACACACTCACTTACATAGACACACTCTATATGAGGCAATTTGGAGAACTTAATTGACTTGTTTCATGTTTTTGGATTGTGGGAGAAAACCAGAGAACCTGGAGGAAACCCACACAGACACGGGGAGAACATGGAAACTCCTCCCAGATGGAGATTCGAACCGGGAATCCCTAGTGCTGAGAGGCGAACGTGCTAACCACTAAGCCATGCTGTTTATTTATGTTCATTGGAGTTAAATTTAATTTAAAAATTGAAATATAAAGTACAAAGTTTTAGTGTGATTAGTAAGTTGGTTAGAAGGTCCTGGGTAAAATTTGGAGACAGGCAGCCAAGATCCATTATGTGTGGTTTGCATGTTCTTGTGGGTTTCCTTTCACATGCCAAAAATACTAAACTGAAGTGCTTAATTGCCCTTAACGTGTTAAATGTGTTTGTGTCTGCCTTCTACATTTACATTACATTTTACATTTAGTCATGATCCAAAGCAAACACAAATCAGAAGTTACACAACAGCTACACTAGACTTATCAAACCTGATTATCACCATATCCCGCAATGTTGATCACTAACATAATTTGTCTGATTCTGGTGCACAGTAGATAATGCATTCTATTTTAAGTTAGTAATGCGTCTACATGTCTCTATTATCCTAAACTTAAGGTTTCTACCATAAGGTTTCATAATTATTTCATTAATTGACCAAGCTGAATTAGCTAATGCTCTGAACAGAAAACCTTATTCTTCATGGCCTTTAATCATTTGGTTACATTTATTGGCACTCTGGTAAATACAAAAACTAGAGCAAATTTATTATTTTTTTAATTAAAACAATAATATTGTAATTACAATTCTACATTTAACACACAATCATAACATTTAATCTTGAATCTTAAAAAAAATCACAAGTGAAACAAATGGATTTTTTTTTTATCCATTTAGTCCATTTAGGTATCAGTGGCAAAATGAAGATTTAAGTTTACAACCTTTAGAATATGTTTTATTGCAAAGT
Source organism: Corydoras maculifer (assembly GCA_019802435.1). Classification (NCBI taxonomy): domain Eukaryota; kingdom Metazoa; phylum Chordata; class Actinopteri; order Siluriformes; family Callichthyidae; genus Corydoras; species Corydoras maculifer. The sequence continues at coordinate 3,512,951 of JAFMOD010000419.1, read as the reverse complement.
TGATAAATCATAAATTGGCTTTTATAGTTGTCCTGTATTCAGGTATTGAGTATAATAGACTAGGTCTTTTTTTTAATAAAAAAAGGTCTTTTGTGTGGTGTTTTACATGTCAAATCCACAAAGGTTTCCTTCTGGGGCTCTAACTTTCTGAACAAATTTGGAGAAAAAAAAATTAGATTATGGTACATCAGGTTTAAACAGTATGAGTTAAATTGTCTTTCTGAAAGTTTCGCTCATGTGCCAGTGTTCTTGTACACTCCAGGCATTGTTTCGGGATCTTAGTAACATCTTACAATAAATATCTGACCTAAACTTGAAAGCATGAGTGAGCAAGGAAGGCAAAACACCTGACTGAATAACAGCAGTTTTTTTCTAGAACAAAATGCATTAGTTGCTTGTCTATTACTTTATGCTATAACTCCAGTTACTTAAATAAGGAATTAAAGTATGTCATCCAATCAACACATGAAATGCATGGTGACATGAAATTTGTTGTAAAAATAAAAAATATATAAATTTCAACCTAAACCTCAGTGTATGAAAGTTATTGACCCTAACACTATGTACAAGTAAACATCCATGTATTTGCAGCACGGTCCTCCTATAACTGCTTTAATAAATATGTACAAATAAAACAATTTTAAGTTAGGACTTCCAGCGCTCATCGTCCCATTAGCAAAATAGAAGTGATTTTTTTCCTTCCTTGGAGTCCTTGACCATCCATTACAGCTTTATTCATTTCATTTGCATGACCACCTAGGAGAGATAATACTGTATCAGGTAAGAAGACACACAGCCATGAATACATTTCTGTTCAGCTCTGTGCAGATGAATTGTAAGATCATAAGTAAATATGCGTATGTGTATGATTCTGGTACCTTGTTAGCAGCCTCTAATGCATTGATAAGTGTCTGCAGCTCCTCTTTTGTCATCTCTATATTTACAGCTCTCTGGAATCCATTCTCGCTCACATCCAGACAGAGGTTTAATAGAGGAGTGTTTAAAGATGAAAGTTTATCACTGGATAAAGCAAGCTAGAAAATATGAAACAAAGATGACAAAAATAAAGTACACAAAACATTTATATCCTGGGCTCTCCTTTTCCATGTTTTAAGGACCAAATTTCTACTGGAGAAAAACCATGAAATCAATCCAGTGTTCATACAAAAGACAAAAACTGCAATCACAAAAAGTGTGTAGGAAATAAATAAATAGAGCATTACCTTCAAAGCAAAAGGACTTATTTTTGTCACTGCTTTTAATAGTGAACAGTGCTATGTACACACAAATATTTATTTTAGAGAAAGACCTGAGCATGTTAATCACAATAATTAAACTGTAAATCTGTAAATGACATTAAACACTTGTTAAAATAACTTTCTTTGCTTTCTGTCCTGGACACAGCAAAATTTCTGTGTATATTAGTTGATTACAGATAAATTGCTTTTTTCCGATGTTGACAATAAAAGAACTTAAGCTAAATTTATAATGTCTATTTCTAAAGAAATGCATGATTACATTCCACGTTTATTTAGATATTCATCCATCCATTAACCGTTATCCTCTAATAGGGTCGCGGGTAGGTTCCCATGTCCATCCAGGGGAGTACGTTTCGGGCACTGGGCAGATACAACCAGGGCACACACTTACTCACACAGACACGCACACAAACACACTATATGGGGTAATTTGAAGAACTCAATCGCCCTTGAACCATGTTTTTGGACGGTGGGAGGAAACCGGAGAACCCCGTGGAAACCCACATGGACATGGGGAGAACATGGAAACTCCAACCAGATTGGGATTCGAACCAGGAATCCCTAATGCTGAGAAGCAAATGTGCTAACCACTAAGCCACCGTGCCGCCCGTCTATTTATATATGTTTTCGGAAATTCTGTTTGACTTTTGTAAGGATCAGAAAACAATATGTTTTCTTTGGATTTCCAACTCAATATTAGATTGATTTTTATCTTTATTTTTTATGAGTGAAAATTAGAACTCAAGTCGAAAACAGTGTAATTAAGCACTTTTTTTTTTTTTTTAAAAAGATGTTTTTACTTTAAGCTGCCAGTTGAAGTCCTCCAATTGTGCACTGGAAATTTTGTTGGTTCTGTTCACTAAAGCTTGTGTGATCTCGTCTTGCCTGGCATGCACACACTGCAGAACAGCATCAACATGTGCAGAGTCTAACCCACTCAGCAGTTCCAGTACCTACAACACACAACTACAGATATCAGACATCACATAAATCTGTTCAAATTTTATTATTTAAAACAGAATTCTGTAAATTGTATTTTATTTTATTTCTAATATCTTTAGTCTTGCATAGTAAATGTGCACAGACAGTCATTTAAGCATTTTAATGAAAGCTGTACCATCTTTAACTATGTATGTGACGATTACGCTATGATTTGATTTGTTCTTAAAGATCACTATGGTGATAACAATTGTGCTTCAGGGGATATGTTGCAGAAAGTGCACTGACCATCACAAGATATCTGATGAAATTCTGGAAAACTATTAGAAATACCTGATATCTGGTTTAATGAAAGAGGTCATGCAGTTTCATATTACATAATATGGATTTGGGATGGAAAACTAAGATTTGTCATTAAGGATCACGGTAAGGAATTGAGAATAGCTGGCAAATAATGTGAAATTATCATGCATATGCGGCAACATCGATGTTAAAATGAGGCAAATAATATCTAATCAGTGGTCATTAAATCATAAACATTTTGATACTCAACCTCCTGATCGGTGAGCTTTCTACCAACTGCAATTCGGAAAAAGTGGGAGAAGGATTTCATCAGTTCTTCCCACTCCGAGAGAGTCCAAGCTTCACCATACTCCATTCGCAATGGGTAACTGCGACCACAAAGGCCATCCACCACCCTGTGCAGTAGCTGAACAAGAACATATGCACTTCAGCATAAAACATGACCTGACACCATGCCAGTGTAACATATCAAGACATGATAACACTCGATACAAAATTCAAACCAAAAATACTTGAAATATTGCTGTTATAGGGCGGCACGGTGGCTTAGTGGTTAGCACGTTCACCTCTCAGCGCTAATGATTCCCGGTTCGAATCCCAATCTGGGTGGAGTTTCCATGTTCTCCCCGTGTCCGTGTGGGTTTCCTCCGGGTTCTCCGGTTTCCTCCCACAGTCCAAAAACATGGATCAAGTCAATTGAGTTCTCCAAATTGCCCCATATAGAGTGTGTCTGTGTGAGTGAGTGTGTGCCCAGCGATGGATTAGCGCTCTGTCCTGGGTCTATCTGCCCAGCGCCCGAGACTTTCGTCCCTGGATGGGCATGGGGAACCCCACCGCGACCCTAATAGAGGATAAAGCGGGAGATGAATGAATGAATCCCAATCTGGGTGGAGTTTCCATGTTCTCCCCGTGTCCGTGTGGGTTTCCTCCGGGTTCTCTGGTTTCCTCCCACAGTCCAAAAACATGGATCAAGGTCAACTGAGTTCTCCAAATTGCCCCATAAAGAGTGTGTTTGTGAGTGAGTGTGCCCAGTGATAGATTGGTGGCGCCCTGTCCTGGGTGTATCTGCCCAGCGCCCGAAACGTTCTCCCCTGGATGGGCATGGGAACCCCACCGCGACCCTAGTGGATGGATATTGCGGTTGTGTATTTCTATTTAAACAATAAACATTACTGTTAGAATTCTTTTTTTCTAAAATGTCAGACTTTTGTATATAATCGTTTATTTAGACACATTGGCGTAGCCGCTCTTTATCAGAGACATTTCGTCTATTACTTCATTTTCAAACACGCCATGTCCCGCTACATTCCTGTACAATCCAGAACACCGTTCGTCAGTTCGTACTTACTTTAGGACACTCTGGCGCAGATATTTTATGCAATAAATTTAGCATGTTGCTACCAGAACCAGGTGTCTTCGGCCGTCAGCTGACACAGCGTCACGTGACTCACTACAAGCGAGGCTACAACGAGCTTCAAGTGACAACACTATAAGTTAAATTAAAACAGAATGTCGGCGTTTTAAAAACTCTAAAAAATCAAATGAAATACAAACTACACAACGAACTTATATCTGACAGCATCCAGTCATGTTTTACAAACGCCTCCAAAAGTACGAAAGAAAATTGACATTTCAAAATACAAGTCTTCGTACCGTGCAGCGACATAATGCGACTGAACCGTTTGGTAATTCACGCCTCTATGTTGTCTGTCCATCTCGGTCATATATAACATTTTCCAAATCAGAACAATGCTGACCGTCATGGCAACTGATGTTGAATTTACATTACATTTGACTTTAGAATTTGGAATTTCCTATATCAAGAATAACGTAGGCGGCACGGTGGCTTAGTGGTTAGCACGTTCGCCTCTCAGCGAATCCCCATCTGGGTGGAGTTTCCATGTTCTTCCATCTGGGTTTCCTCCGGGTTCTCCGGTTACCTCCCACAGTCCAAAAACATGGATCAAGTCAATTGAATTCTCCAAATTTCCCCATATAGTGTGTGTGTGTGTGTGTTTGTCTGTGTCTGTGTGTGTGTGTGTGAGTGAGTGTGTGCCCAGCGATGGATTGGCACCCTGTGCCCGAAACGTTCTCCCCTGGATGGGCATGGGGAACCCCACCGCGACCCTAATAGAGGATCAAGCGAAAGATAATGAATGAATGAAGAATAACGTAACATAGACGCAACCCCAACAACGAACACCCACAAATCTACAAAGCTGTAACTACTGACTTTTGTAGGACGTGACAATGCAATTTTAAAAACAAAGCAATTATATAAAATACAAATATTTTGATTTTAAACATTGCTAGTTTACATGACTCTTGATCAAATGCATTCTACCATACAAAAATCTTAATTTTGCCAAAAGTTAAAATTGTAAAGTCAAACATCCTTACTTTAAAAGTTTTTTTACATGAGTCTATACAAAGACATGCTCTACAAGTGTATTTTTGTGTTTTAAAGATATTTTAACTTTTGTCATTGTCATTTAAATTTACAGAGATTGTAGTTCGATGTAGTAGACAGAGGTCAATGTTTTCCTATATTTACAATATTCATTCATTCATTCATTATCTCCCGCTTATCCTCTATTAGGGTCGCGGTGGGGTTCCCCATGCCCATCCAGGGGAGAACGTCTCGGGCGCTGGGCAGAAAGACCCAGGACAGGGCGCCAATCCATCGCTGGGCACACACTCACTCACACAGACACACTCTATAGGGGGCAATTTTGAGAATTCAATTAACTTGTTCCATGTTTTTGGACTGTGGGAGGAAACCGGAGAACCCGGAGAAAACCCACGCAGACACGGGGAGAACATGGAAACTCCACCCAGATGGGGATTCGAACCGGGAATCCCTAGCGCTGAGAGGCGAACGTGTTAACCACTAAGCCACCGTGCCGCCCTATTTACAATATATATACTATATATAGAAGAAATGCACTGGGGTTTAAGGTTTAAACTATGTAAACTATGGTTTAGTTAAGATAAGTTATGCTTTAATTGGCCTCACAAAGGGGTATATTTAAATTCTCAGCAGATGTGTATAGCATGTGCAGTTATACAAAATATACACTTTTTGGCCACTATAGGTATACCTATAATAAGTATACCACTTTTATGTATAGCTAATTATTTTTACGTTTATTGTTCATTTTAGCAGTTCTACTTATGATATGAACTTTTTAGTTCCACAATTAAAGACTATAGTCCATCTGTTTTTCTGCATAATATCTTCTTTAGATTGTTGTAATAAGTGGGCACTCTCTCTATTAGAGTCAGTGTTCAACTGTGGTTGCACAGTTCCTTTTAATTCTCCTCTAATCCTTAATATATTGTCAAAGGATGCTGCCTATAACATTTTGGCTGATAGACTATTTTCAGTCCAGCAATGTTTAAAGCATCCATTTGGAGCGAAGTGTTTGACACAATGAAAACAGAAAAACAGCCCAAGAAAGTGACCAGTAAGTTTAGCCAAAAAAAAGTATGCTTTGCTATTTAACAGAGAACGTACCATGTTTTATTATGGCAAAGGATTGATTTTCATATTAGACAAATGGTATAGTTATAGAGTGGTTAGCTTAGTGGTTAGCACGTTCGCCTCTCAGGGCTAGGGATTCCTGGTTCAAATCCCAATCTGGGTGGAGTTTCCATGTTCTCCCCGTGTCCACGTGGGTATTCTCCGGGTTCTCTGGTTTCCAACCACAGTCCAAAAACATGGATCTAGGTCAATTGAATTCTCCAAAATTGCCCCATATAGAGTGCGTTTGTGTGAGTGAGTGAGGGCGCCCAGCGATAGTTGGGCACCCTGTGCTGGGTGTATCTGCCCAGCGCCCGAATCATTCTCCCCTGGATGGGCATAGGCAACCTCACCGTGTCCTTAGTAGAGGATAAAGCGGAAGATAATGGATGGATGGGTATAATTATAGAATATAATGAATTTACTGGTTTTATCCATCCATCCATTATCTTCTGCTTAATGATTTCCAAAAAAAAAAAAGTAAAGAATTAGTCGGCTCACAAATGAAAGCATGCTTTTCTCATGCTATAATGAATTGCTTTCATTATAAAAGAATTGTAGCTAATAATTCGGCCCTCCCGGCACAGTGGCGTA
>JAFMOD010000419.1:3460187-3493652 GCA_019802435.1 Corydoras maculifer | reverse complement strand
ACCGCGACCCTGATAGAAGATAAAGCGGGAGATAATGAATGAATGAATTACATTATTACAGAGTATTCATCGGCTTCCTTCCCTGCCTTAAAGTGTGATTTAGACACTTTCACATAAATATTCAAATAATTCCCCAAATACTTAAAAACTTTATCATGGATGATGTGTATCATGTTTCTGTGGCAGTTTTAAAAAATAAATAAAAAAAAAGTCATAAGCCAACAAACAATCACGACTCTATATCTCTGATAAATAATTGAGTGCATGTCTATATTGTAGTAAGCATCGGTGCTACGTGGAGCGACGCTGGGCTGAGGTGTGTGTTGGTGATGTGGTGCGTTTATGCTGTAATGAAATCATTCCTGCTGACATGGTGCTACTCTACTCTTCTGACCCCAATGGTGTTTGTCACATCGAGACTGCCAACCTGGACGGTGAAACTAACCTCAAACAGAGACAGGTGGTCCGAGACATGTCTCAACATGTAAGCATCACATTTCCTATTTAAAGTTTTCATTTAGTTAACATCACAGTCTAAATTTGAAACTTTTCCTCATGTATGTTGTATTTTAGGATACAGAGTTCACCCCTGAAAACTTTACCAGTCGTATCGAGTGTGAAAATCCCAATGATGATTTGAGACGTTTTAGAGGCTACATGTAAGTTTAGAGTTTCATTTATTACACACGAAGTATGAACTAGTCTGCTTTTTGTTTATATTACAATAAACATTTTTCTAAAAATAAAGTTGTGATCTATAGTTAAATACTAAACCTCTAAAAGGACAAGTTGCGACATTAGCAGACTTGTAAGGCAGTGAGAAGCAAGTTTAAATCATTTTACGAGTATTTCATGAGTTTCTGTCTTTGAACCTTACCAGATCTATCTAATTAGGTTAAGACATAGACTGTGAAGACAATTTAATTTAAATTATCTCCTTTGTTATTTATCATTAGGAATATTTTTGTTTAATGGATTTCTTGAGGCCCAAAATCAGACAAGAGATTTTAATTTCACTTTCTGTTCTTTTTCCTTTTACGTTACTTCCCCTTTTTATATTTAGATTGTTGTGTTATGCTCTTTGCAGGACACTCATTTTAAAAAAAGAATAGGTACAGAAGTTCCTACTTTGCAACATTTGTTTTAGAGGCTTAGGCTTAGGCCTCTTTAGAGTCTTTTATAACTTGGGGTATTTATAATATTTATTTGAAGTTTCTCTGAACAGTATGTCCCTAGCGTGTTTACAGAACCAGATATTTTCAGGAGAAAGCAGATACTGGTACTTTTTTATGGCTGATCTTTTTTCAGTCTTTTCTTAATCTTAATTCTTAATAAATGTATTATTATTATTATTATTGTTATTATTATATTTAAATATTCTACATAAAGAAAACTGTTAATAAGAGAAGTACAGGTATTTGCATAGTAGTTTAAACTCCATGTGCTTGCTAATAGGAATGGTTTAGATAAACCGAGTGGAGTACATTTGATTAGTAATTTAAAAACTGCAGACATTCTGTGTTCTTAACCAGTTTTATGTGATCAAGAGTACACCATGAATATTTATATTACTGTTTCTTATGTTCTTGTTACATATACTTAGTTGGGTTCTTTATTAGATCTGTGTGTGTGTGTTTTAGAGAGCATGTGAATAAAGTACGGGTTGGATTACATAGTGAAAACCTTCTGCTAAGGAGCTGTACAGTAAGGAACACTGAAACTGTGATTGGCATTGTTGTCTATGCAGGTAACTCACAACTGAGAAATATGTTCATTGTATGCTACTGAGAAAGAACATAAACAGCAACTGTTTAAATAAGTAATTGGTCTGTGTGTGTTTGTGTGTGAACAGGTCATGAGACAAAAGCTATGCAGAATAACAGTGGGCCTAGATATAAGCGCAGTAAACTAGAGCGAAGACTGAACACCGATGTTCTATGGAGTGTAGTCCTTTTGCTGATCATGTGTCTGACTGCTGCTGTTGGTAGGAATTATGCAAGCACGTGATTCCACCACCTGATCACCAGACTTGAATATAATGTTAACCATTTATTTAACTTGATATTCAACAAATTCCGAAATATGCATCTGACATGGTGCAACGTGACAAATAATTTTAAATGTGATTAATAAACATTACATTTTTTGTGCCAAGTTATACAAATGCTGCAATCTTTTACAGACAATTCTATTTAGTTGTAACAAGATGAACGGTTGTAGAATTAAAAAAGCAGGAGCCAAGTGCCCATTTCACAGACAGACATGGCTTTAATCCCAAACATAAATAACCCAAACCTAAACAAGCTTGTCAGCTTTTACTTTGCTCTTCAGCCTGAATGTCACTCTACAGTACATAATAACACAATGACTCTCTCCAGTATTTGGTTCTTTGCCTCTATATCCATGTGCTTAAACCACAGACATTCATTTGATGCAGGCTACATTTACCTACAAATTGATTCTTCATCAGGCGCTCGCTGCCAGATAAATCAGTACAGACTAAAGTTTGTACCCACATACCTGGCCAAATAAAATTATTTGATTTGTATTAAATTAATATTATAAAAAAAACTGTAGCTAATTAAACGTATTACTTGGCAAATTACATTGCAAAAAATGTGTGAACTATTTCATCAACTTCAGTTTGTGTTTCTTCAAGTTGTTGATCATTCATAGCATTCTGTTTTCAGCTTCAGTTTCGATAATATTAAACAATTGTTTTTAGTTTTTGCAATATGTTATAAAATCTATTTTTCTTTCCACTTGTGCACTTGCCCAAATGACGCTGCTTTAACAACACTCTAAACTCTGGTAGATCCATATCCACTCAGATCTACGTCAATCGATTGCATGTGGCTGTTTTATGAAATGTAATACTTCTTTTTTCAAAACTTATTCATCAGCCCATGACACGTGTTATGAGGACTCAACTAGCTTGTTCAGATGTTCTGTCACAACGTTTCAGTTTTATGTTTTGATTTTGGGTATAATTTCCTATTTGTGTCACTTCCATGAAGGTTAATGAACAAAGGCGTGGTGTATAGGAGAATTTCTGGTTCTTCTATTCTTTATTCTAGTTACTTAGATGTTCTTTTTGAAAGGATTGCACTGGCTTGCTCACATTATTCTGTTGATTCTATAACTTCATAGTGATGCCATACACACTCTTCAAACTTTGTGTTATTACTAAATGGTGAAATGATATTCCTAGTTATGTCCATATTGTGAAAACATTCGTCATTTTAAGAAACTTAATAACTTCATCACATTTTGTTACATTTTCACTTGTAAGTCAATCTGGATAAACGCAGCAGCGGAATGAATTAAATGTAATATAAATACAGTCATGTGAAATGTCTAAGGTCTCTTATTTGTACAACTAAAAATGCATCTGGATGGTAATTAAAACTGATGAACAATGATTGTAAAATAAAGGTGTACAAAATGTAATATTTATAATAATATTTTCCAAATCATAAACTCAAGTTTTTATGTTAAAACATAATGGATACCTCCAATGCTTTCATGTCACATTTTTATGGTTCATGTTTTTCTTTCTTGTCTGATTATTTTATCACTAGGTCATGGGGTTTGGCTGAATGGTCTGAAGGATCCAGTTTTCACAATCCCAGATGGCATACACCCAGCTCTAGCTGGATTCTACATGTTTTGGACAATGATTATAGTTCTACAGGTGTGTTTACTACTCCTCTTAATCACACAAATAAATTAAGTTCTCATCTAATCCATCTGACAGAGGTCTCGTTCTTCATTTGATCTCAGTTTTCTTTCTGTGTCTGTGTTACAGGTGCTCATTCCAATCTCTCTGTATGTCTCAATAGAAATAGTGAAGTTGGGGCAAATCTATTTCATCCAGAATGATTTGGATTTCTACGATGCCAGGCTGGATAATGGTGTTCAGTGCAGAGCACTGAATATCACTGAGGATCTGGGACAAATCCAGTACTTGTTTTCTGACAAGACAGGAACACTGACTGAAAATCGCATGCTGTTTCATCGGTGCACCATCGCTGGCTCCGAGTACCCACATTATGATCATGGTGGGTTTTACTTTTAACATTATTCTGTAATGCTTTGACCTCAAACATATGGTGTGTTTTTTTTTCTTTCTTTTGTTAGGCTTTAATAAGCCATCTTAATCACTTTGGTAAATTACTTATTAATAGATTAATGCAGCTTTGAACCATTCATTAAGCATTCAACAGTATCTAATGAATAATATTTGTGTGTGTTTGTTCAGTGAACAGTAATAATTAGTGTAAAAAAAAAACGAGAATGTACATTACAGAGATCTTTATCCAAAAGAAGAGGCAAATTAAAGGACTTTTGTTTATGTTGTCACAACTTTAGTTTAAACTAACATAGGAATGTTGGACAAATGTGTGGTGTTTACACATATCATGAATTGTTTATGTTTGCAGGTTGCTCTTCATCGGTGCTCATAACCAGTTTTAAGCAGTTTACAACCATAAATTAAATTCTTGCCAAAGCAATATTTCAGTCCCTTACTACCTCTTTAGGTTCCCTTTGTTTTTAATAAACGCTGCATACTAACGCCGTGTCAGTTTCACTAGATCAGAGGAGTTTGGTAGATCATTATATAAAAGTATAAATAAAACATAAGTTATCCAAATTTGTAATTATGACCAATGTTGTTGCTTTTTGTTGATGATGCAAAATGCTAAGGAATAAATTAATGCCAGTAAAATGTTTAAGAAACTTTCTACATCACTCAGTATAATTGATCAAGTGTCAGTAATCTTGACAACTTTTACAATATTTCAGAACCATAAACGAGGAAGGCTTAGATCTAGAGGTCAAGAGTTCAAAAAAGACACAGACCAGGAAATAAAAAAGTTAAGATGTCCAGGCAGAGGCAGTTATACCCACATAAAAAGAATGAAAAGAAATGGGGTAAAAGTGGAATCATGAGGAGGGAATCACACTTTTCTAAACAATGCCAGTATTTAGAAATTCAGAAAATAAAATGTACCTGGCTACAATAAACAAGATAAGTTAAACTGCAAAGTAAAAGCAAAAGTATCAGTACACTGATTATGGTTTACTTTTACACATGTGTTGTGATGCATTACTAGGGTTCTAGGATACAGGATTCTGATGCATTACTAAATAAATTATCATTTTTGTTAAGGATAAAAATCTGGACTTAAAAAAAGAGAAAAACATGGCTCAGATTTAACATGAATAAAGGGGATAATTGTCAAACTTTGCTTTATGTAGAATAATACTTTAGGTTGACTATACAGTGGAAATGTTTTTATTATTGTACAATAGACTATAAAAAACTATTGTTTACTAAACTATTTATCTACATTACGAACCAACCCTGAATAAAACTAAATGGAAGTAGCCTAAATGTAGCTACGGTGTTGGGACATACCACTACATACCATATGTAAAGCATAGATGTGGGCCTTTTCTGAACCTAATTCTAAATAATTGGATTTTAATCAAATAAAAACTGCTATAGCTACTTATGTTTTATACTTGTTTTCTTCTTGTAGCACGTGCTAAGGAACTGTTTGAAGAGCAGGCCTCCGAACAGATCAATCATACTCTCACACTTCATTCTCACCACAGCAGGAAATCTTTGAGCTGCAACCACAGCTCCTTCTCCCTCGATACACATGCTTTACCTTCTGACACACACTCACCTCACAACACTTTCCAGAGGCGCATACCTGGGGCTTTCAGCAGTGCCATGGTGAGAACACGCACATAAAACACTCCCTTATTTATTACAAGAATAATAAATAATAATAAATAAATAGTGTGTGTGTGTTTATTTCAGCATGACTTCAGTAAACATAAATAGCTTACATCAATATGTTATGTTTTCACAGACTGCTTTTTATGTTTTTTTTGATACAGATTTCTTTAATTTACATGTTTTTTTTTTTATTTGCCAATATTACTATAGGCGGCACGGTGGCTTAGTGGTTAGCACGTTTGCCTCTCAGCGCTAGGGATTCCCGGTTCGAATCCCCATCTGGGTGGAGTTTCCATGTTCTCCCCTTTTCTGTGTGGGTTTCCTCCGGGTTCTCCGGTTTCCTCCCACAGTCCAAAAACATGGATCAAGTTAATTGAATTCTCAAAAATTGCCCCGTTTAGAGTGTGTCTGTGTGAGTGAGTGTGTGCGCAGCGATGGATTGGCGCCCTGTCTTGGGTCTATCTGCCCAGTGCCCGAGACGTTCTCCCCTGGATGGGCATGGGGAACCCCACCGCGACCCTAATAGAGGATAAGCGGGAGATAATGAATGAATGAATTAATGAATATTACTATAGCTAAACTGAGTAGCATAATTATGAGATATATTAGTTATGTTTTTTTGCCACATCTAATTCATATTTAAATCTACAGGAGTGTGCCGTGGTTCCAGATGTGCTGCTAAATAAAAAGCTGCAAGTTCTCTCCACTTCTACTGGTTCTCCTCTCATGCATTATACTGGTGAACTTTCAGAAATCTTGGATTTTTTTCTTGCCCTTGCTGTCTGCAATACTGTGGTGGTGTCATCGCCAAGTCAGCCACGTCATTTGGTAGGAGCTACACAGGAATGTTGCTCTACTACACACATTTTCTTTTTCAGAATTCTACATGCTGTTTAATATTTAATTAGGGTCATGACCATTAAGATTAGTATTGTCATGTAGCTTAGTTAATTAGCACTGAAGCATATGCCATGTACATTCTTTACTTATTAAAAATCATCAGAAAAGAAAAGCCATTTTAGGTACAATTTTTTAATCTCATTGGCTCCATGGGGTTTGGACAAGTACAGTGAATTTTACTGAGGTTCTTAAATGTTCTGAGCTTTCTGTTTTACCTTATTTTCATTTGAAAGCAGTCTGAAACTATTTAGGTTTTAGGGGAAAATAGATTTATTGTCTAATGCCCCATTTGTTGTAAAAGTGTCTGCAAAACTCAAAAGAAAATTGAGATCAAGCAAGGGATGAAAACTAAATATTTCAATCCACACTTGACCATGAATTAAATTTTACTGCCATTGTCAAAAGTAGTATGAATTGTTTACATACCTGCCTTCACAGTGGCCTGTGTCGGTAACTTGTGGGCAACTTCAAATTTGACAGAAGCATAATCTTAAAAAAGTGCCTGTAATAGTTGGGGGATTTAGAGACAGGGGTACACATGACTGGCTTTATTCACATTCTATATTTAATACGCATTAAAATATAAGTCCTTGCTGGTTGAATCGCCATCACAGCTCATTGTTAGATTACTCTCCCTGTGGCATGTGAAGTACACGCTTAAAATGGCTACACAATGTGATCAGGCAGAGCTGCATCAGCTACGCTAAATTCAATGAATAAACAATACAGCACCACCACATTACCATCACAGTGCCTTACCTGGTTTGTGAAGAGTTTCAAAAAGTACAGGACTCTCACTATTCTGAGAATTATGCAAACTAATGCAAAGTTCAGGGCACTCCTGGTCAAATTAAATGTCTTATTGGTTTTGTTAGCGAACATAGGTTAATACATTCTGTATAAGAACCAAATATCTGCACAATTTCATGACCTTTGTATTTACTTAATTTATCACAATACAAAGAAATCTGAAATGGAAGCCACCACCTCATCAGTTTCCATGGCCCTCTCATTTATGAATTTGCACCACAGTAACTACCTAAGTCGGGTTCGATTTCAGGCCAATTTTGATGCTAGAAAAGGCGATTCTGGCTCTTGTACACAAAAAAGACTTTAAATAATTACTAAGTTGTGTATATTAAGTTATGAGACCATGATCTAGTAGATTTGATATAGGTTTTAACGGATTTTATTAAATTTACTTTATTTTTTTATGAAAATGCAAGAATTCTGACGAGAATAAAAATCTGGTTAAGCTGCCAGGTGTGGTGGGGGACAGTTCTCATGTACAGTGAGTCTTCCACAACTTTAATTTGCATGAAAGAGCCATTTAGCAAAAAATTTTACATGTGACCCCATCACAAAAGTCAATGTTTAAAATATGCAAAGATTAGAGATAAACCAGAGGCTTCATTTATAATCATCAGAGGTTTTTTGAAGAAAAAGAGGCAATGTTTGAAAATCGCACATTGCTAAATACCAAAGCATAGTAGTCGTAGATCGTCGTAGTTTAATTCAGGGCTGTGTGACAGTAAAAAACACTGTGACTTAAAAAACTGTTGGTGCTGGAAACTCATAGGGTAAAAGTGGTGACACTGGGTATGTCTCCAGTCCATCACAGGACAGACACACACATTCATGCGTATATTGACGACTAGGGGCAGTTTAGTGTTTAGTTTGCTTACTAGTTTTTGAAAACTAAAACAAAAAAGACTAATAAGAAAACCACATAGACTTTCTCTAAAAATCTGAGAATCTTCTCCAGGACCTCTTACTTACTGTTAGGCGGTAATGTTGACAACTTCACCATCATTGCTTCATGAATAGTTTTAGTTTTAAATTACTAATATTTAATATATTTTTTTTTTTTACAAAAATGAAAAATAGGAAGACACCTTGACCAGAGGAACCAGTTTATTTTGTACAACAAAATGGCTGATTAGTATTCTCTTATGTTTATTTTAGGTAAAGATGACGGCAACTTGCAGTTCTTTGCGCTCTGTGGAGGAGATGAAGGGTTTTTTGCAGAAACTGAGTCGTCCTTGTTCCTTGTTATCACCTGAACAGAACACAGACAGCCCTCTTCCAAAGAAATTCTTCTCTTTCAAAAACTCAACCAGCTCTGCCCTCAGTCCCACACCTATGGTCAATCCTTCTTACACACCTCAACAAGCATTTGAAGAAGACTGTGATAAAGACATTGATGAAGATTATAAAGAGGAGGAAGAGTTATTATATGAAGCAGAAAGTCCAGATGAGGCTGCACTGGTGCAGGCTGCAAGGGCGTATGGCTTTACTCTGCTGGGCAGGTCCCCAGGGCAGCTGCTGGTGGCATTGCCAGGCACAGGACCAGTCTCTGTCCCCTTATTGCACGTGCTGCCCTTTCATTCATCTCGTAAGAGAATGTCTGTGGTGATACGACATCCTCTCACCGGCCAGGTGGTGGTCTATACCAAAGGAGCTGATAATATCATTATGGAATCATCAGGTATGTTCATTTTAGTTACATATTTTATACTATATTATATATATAGGCCTGAAGCATTAAATAAGTATTGATCACCCTGTTGCTTAAAAAAATCAGATTTTGAGTTGGCGACACCAAGACCCTCTAGCAGGTGAAAGTTATGTTAGCATATTAGCGCCCTCTGATTGGAGAGTACTTTTGACGTGTGAACATTTTTAGTTAATTAAAACTTAAAGGAGAAATAGGACTCAACCTTCAGCATTAGCTTGGGTGGCAATAGAAAAGCACTTTTTAATGGAACTATTTGAACTCTTATTAGAGGGGAAAAAAAAGGAGGATGGATTTTGTGTACAAATTTAAGGATTTAATCAGGATTTAATCAAGATTTTTGTGAGCGTTATTTTCCTAAATATTATTGCAATTTTATAAGGTTATTGTTGGTGATGTTTTATGTATGGCTACACAAATGTAACTGGGTGGGTAAATGTGGGTTATTAAGTTCTATGTAGAGATTATAGCCTGTTTCCACTGTGTAAACCATAATATTTTGAATATAAGTAGGATATTCTTTTCTTCAAAAAACACTGTGTGTGTATGTATATATGTACTGTATGTGTAAGTAGCTGATGGTGAATGTTCAAGAGAGACTAGGGAGCAGACACAGCAGCACCTGGATGATTATGCCAGAGAAGGTCTCCGCACACTCTGCATTGCAAAAAGGGTTTGTTTTCTCACTTCCCAATTTCACATATTTAAAAAATGTTTTCTGAGCTCTTTGCAAAAACAGAAGTGATAGCTCTGTGTTTCATTACAGTTGTTTTTATGTCTGTCAAACATTATATGCTCTTTTAAATGCCCTTGCTGTAACTAATTAAAAATTATTTGGCAGGTCTTGCAGGAGTCTGAGTACAAAGCCTGGCTGGATAAGCACAGTTTTGCTGAGACCAGTATTGAAAACAGAGATGAGCTGCTTCTTGATTCTGCTCAGAGGCTGGAAACCAATCTTACATTATTGGGTGAGACTTATAATA
This sequence comes from Corydoras maculifer, assembly GCA_019802435.1. Classification (NCBI taxonomy): domain Eukaryota; kingdom Metazoa; phylum Chordata; class Actinopteri; order Siluriformes; family Callichthyidae; genus Corydoras; species Corydoras maculifer. Next base: position 3,483,502 of record JAFMOD010000419.1, on the reverse strand, counting down.
TGCATGCATTTTTTTTTTGTTTTCACATACTGAAGTATGTACTGATTAATGAGAAGCTAGAATTCTTTGTTTCTTGTTGCAGGGGCAACAGGAATAGTGGACAGGTTGCAGGAGGATGTTCCAGAAACTATTGAGGCCTTACAGTGGGCAGGGATTAAAGTATGGGTGCTTACAGGGGACAAACAAGAGACTGCCATTAACATTGCCTGTGCCTGCAAACTTCTAAGGCCCACTGACCGGCTACTTATTGCCAACTGTAACAACAAAGTGAGGAAAATATAGTAATAATTGGTAGATATTAAGAAATAATGAGAATGTACAGTATTTTGCTACAGAAGTATTGGTAACAGTGTTAATATTTAAATATCTTGGTGATAATTACATGAACTCTTTCCCAAAAAATATTTAATAACAAATTTAAATATATTTATTAAATATAAACATATCTAGGAATTAATGTCAGAAACACTCAAAAATTAAGCTGAGGCAGAGGCATGTTATTTCATGGTCACATCAGATGTTCTTTTATTTATAATTTTATTGTTGCAGGTTTACAGCGGGATTTTATAATGCAATTGTCCAAATTGCATTGCTACCTTTGGGATTCAGTAATTAAGAAGCATGTCTTAATAATGGTTTCCACCCACTGTGGTTTTACTGTTCTCTAAAGTTTTACTCCTGAAATCTATTTTTAATATTCCATATGATACTTAATGTTGAAAGATGTAAAATATTTGCAATCTTGAGCTAAAAATTTGAATGCATCTATAATCGTCCACTGCCTACTACACAGTAGGCAAAAGCTGTAGGCATCCATCCGTCCATTATCTTCCGCTTTATCCTCTTTTAGGGTCACGGTGGGGTTTCTCATGCCCATCCAAGGGAGAATGTTTTGGGCGCTAGGCAGATACAACCAGGACACGGTGCCAATCTATGGCTGGGCTCACTCAAACACACAGACAAACACACTCTATATGGGGCAATTAGGAAAATTCAGTTGACCTTGATCCATGTTTTTGGACTGTGGGAAGAAACCGGAGAACCCAGAGGAAACCCACGGGGACATGGGGAGAACATGGAAACTCCCTAGCATTGAGAGGCGAACATGCTATCCACTAAGCCACCGTGCCGCCCAAGCTGTAGGCAGTCATGGGTTATTTGTCATATCTTATTTTTAGTCTTATTTTGCCTCTGTCTCAACTTCTCTGCCTCTTTCCAATCTGCCTGAAACCCCAGGTCCTTGATGTTGATAAGTGAGAACATTAATTGCTGCTTTACTGTACCAACCAAAAAAAAAGTTAATCTAATTTAAATCACTAGTTGTTATTCTTGCTACCCACTTTGAATGCTGTTTATTGTTGTGTTCAATGAATAACTAAAATCATTAAATAACAAGGGATTAATATCCATGGGACGTCATCATCTCATGACCTCATGAGGCCGTCCTGGGCTTGTGGTTAAGGATCCAGCCTTGTGACCTGAAGGTCCCCGGTTCGATTCCCGGTTCCACCAAAAAAAATGCTGAAGTGCTCTTGTGGAGGACAAGTTCCTCTGTGTGTACTCATATACTGTAAATCATTTTATAACTTATCTATAAGCTCATAAGTCATGTAGAAAGGCCTAAGAGTTTTTGAATATTTATGTGACAATCAAATTAAAGCATTTGCATGTTTTTTTTTACTTCTTTTGTTTAGAATAATTAACTGTAAATTCGTAATAACTTTTAAAGACATTATTGAAACATTTCTGAAGTTGGCTTTGTATCAGTTTTTCATGTAACTAAACATGTATACTGCAGTATTTTTTAATTATATGAATATCTTCTTTAGGAATCTTGTGAAGCTCAGCTTTTGGAGTTCCAACGGGAGATTAGTAATTTTACAAAGCAGGGGTTACCCAGCTGTGACACACCTGTAACTCAAGGAGCTGCCGTGTCTGGATTTACACTGGTCATAGATGGTCGCACATTAGACTTTGCCCTACAAAAAGAATTACAGAAAGTATTCCTTTATGTAACTGTTAACTGCCGGTCAGTCATATGCTGCAGATCCACCCCACTGCAGAAGAGCCAAGTGGTTCGACTTGTTAGTGATTCACTGAAGGTCATGACCCTTGCAATAGGTCAGTGATTTTTCTAATTTATTTTTCATGTTTATCTGTATATATTCTTATTAAATATTGTTTTTTCAATATTGTATTTTTTCAAATGCAGGTTTCTGTGTCCAGTTAGCTTTAAAAAAAAAATTATTTTATTTTATTTTTATTTAATTCTTATAGCACTGTATTGACACAATCATAAAGATCACACCAAGGGGGGAAAATTACATTAAAAAAAAAAATCTTAAGTGGACAAAGACTTAGTGGGCTACCAATCTTTCCTTTCTCCAGATTTAAAACCAATCCAACAGAGATTAGAATACAATAATAGAATGCAAAACTGACTGAGTTCAATTATCCTCACTATAGCATCATATATTCTATTGTATATTCATTCATTCATTCATTATCTTCCGCTTATCCTCTATTAGGGTCGCGGTGGGGTTCCCCATGCCCATCCAGGGGAGAACGTCTCGGGCGCTGGGCAGACAGACCCAGGACAGGGCGCCAATCCATCGCTGGGCACACACTCACTCACACAGACACACTCTATAGGGGGCAATTTTTTGAGAATTCAATTAACTTGTTCCATGTTTTTTGACTGTGGGAGGAAACCGGAGAACCCGGAGGAAACCCACGCAGACACGGGGAGAACATGGAAACTCCACCCAGATGGGGATTCGAACCGGGAATCCCTAGCGCTGAGAGGCGAATGTGCTAACCACTAAGCCACCGTGCCTTCTATTGTATATTCAATTACTATATTATACTGTCTCCTCCGCTAATATTGGGACCCCAGTAAACATGAATAAAGGAAGAAAAGAGCAGAAAAACTATTTTTGTTATCTTTTATTATTTTACTTTATATTTTTAACAATATTTAGTTTTTTTGTCGCCATATTTAAAACAATCCAATGATTACAAGAAAACCACCACATTTCATAATTATTTTTAAACGTCTGTTTTTACCCTAATGGTTCTCACTCCTAGAAATTCTTGTAAAATTTAACATGTATTTGCTGCATGTTGAGGTTGGGTGAGTATTTTTGTTCTAGTACACTAAAATGTTTGTGATTTGAAATATTCAGGTGATGGAGCTAATGATGTCAGTATGATTCAGATGGCAGATGTAGGGGTTGGCATTTCAGGCCAGGAGGGCATGCAAGTATGTACGATTTAATTTGTTTTTTTATAGCAGGAAATACATGTTTTGTTATCAAGTACAATTATTTGGTGAAGGTGTATAGGTTGTTAAACCATTATGTAATGATCTTTCATTAAATAATTATTACTAAGACCATTTTTATTTAAAACAAAAAAATGCCATCTTTTTCAATACAGCCTCTTAAAGAATTTGTTATTATGCGTCATGTAACTTGGTTGTGCTATGACATGATTTCCTGGGAGAATTGCTTAATGCTTTACACAATGATTTATGTAATTTATGTTCTTCATCATAATATGTTTTATCCTGTTTAACTTACTAGCAGTATTGTTAATAATTAAAACCCATCATTTTTTAACCTTATTGTTTATTCATAATGTCGCAATAAGTAAAAATTGTGTCCTATTTGGGTTAAAACTTTTTAACTTTTCTCAACCTTGTAGTATTTCACATGCAATAATGGTACCTTCCACTTTTTTTTCTGATATAACATGAAAGATTTTTTTTTTTACATACATGCATATATTTTTTAAGATTTTTTTCTACATACAAACTCTAGACTAAGGAGTTCATGTAATTGTAGTTGTTCTGTAGGTTAAAGGTCATGCATTAACGTATTTTACTATTTAATTCTTACTAGCTTACAATACTTGGATATAAGGGTTTACTGATTTGATCACAATGTTTAATTATGCTCTCTCTGAAGGCAGTGATGTCCAGTGATTTTGCCATCTCTAGATTTAAGCACCTAAAAAAACTGTTGTTGGTTCATGGACACTGGTGCTACACACGACTTGCCAACATGATCCTGTACTTCTTTTATAAGAATATTGTAAGTACTAACTCATGCATGTATCAATTAACAGTATGTTTGTTTGATTACAATTAAGGGGTGTGAAGTGTAATTGTTACACTTGTTGTACTTTGTTGCCTATTACAAAGTAAAACTGTATTGCAGTAATAATTAGTATGTCCGAATGTGCAGTAGGCATCAAGCAGTAGCAGAAAAATCCCTTGATTACCTACTGAATTTAAAGCAGTTATGAAGTAAGCATCTGAAGTACACTGCTATTCCATGAATCAACAGAGAAAAAATGTCAGGAGTGTACGTAAGAACCAAAAGATAAACGGAAACATATTATGACCATGTCCAACACCAAATAGCATTATGATTGTTATTAAATAATGGAACTTTTACAGTCATGTGACCTCTTACATCAAATGATGTCTCACTCACTGCCTTATGCCTTACACAGTAAATACTTGACCAAAATTAGTACCCTACAGTGTTTTAATGTAACAGTTAACCTGCTAAATATAGAAGCTTCCAAAGCACATAGTTACTTTATTTTTGTCAGTCTTCTTTTTCTAAGTCTTAACTTTTTGAGTGTCTTCGAGGTATCACTTGCTAAATTTGTTCTCTTTCTTTCTCTTATGCTTACTCCATCTCTTTCTCTTTCTTTTGCAGATGTATGTGAATCTGCTGTTTTGGTTTCAGTTCTTCTGTGGTTTCTCTGGCAGCACAATGAGCAACTCATGGGTACTGATCCTCTTTAATCTCCTATTTACCTCTGCTCCGCCTCTGCTGTATGGAGTGCTGGATAAAGATATTCCTGTTGATAGACTCCTGTTGTTGCCTCAACTGTACAAATCTAGTCAGAACTCACAGGTGAGAATCTAATGATGCATTTTTTGCAAATCTAAATTTGCAGTAAAATGATCCCAACAGACAAGGATCTAACAATAGACTGCATTACATGTATAGTCAGACATGTTAAATTAAAATACAATTGAGACATGGTGTAGATTGATATTTTATTTTATTTTTTCTGTTTAATAAAAACAATTCAGTATATATGCATTTTGTCAATGACAAAATGTGTTTTCTTTGAGCTGTAGTTAATGCCTTTTAGATTTTTTTATATTTCTGCTTGAATTTTAGCCAAACCTTATTAGATTAAATTAAATAGTCCTACAAGTAGATAAAGGAAAAACAATAATAATAAAAAATAATCCAATATTACTTATAAGTTGCTTTCAGTTCCTGGTGTGAATGCATTGCAACAGGACATTATATTGCGCAGCAATATGTTCAACTAAATGTTACCACTAATTGTTGATAAATCCTGCACGTCATCACTCTCGGGTATGTTTGCGGGTTTTCCCACCTAAACTTCCTGCTTCAGGTCTTTATACATTGTTTCTACTAAATTTTTTATTCTTCAACTATTCTTCATCACAATTCCTTTTCAGAATGATCTGTTGTCTTGCTGTAAAACCCATTCTCTTAATATGCTGTATCACTTTCATGATACTTTCTGTAGGAATTTCCTCATATTATAAAGATTGTATAAATAATATAAGAATTAAAAAAAAAAAGTTCACAAAGCACCACGGTAAACAAGAGAGATATACTGAAACTGCTGTAAGCTGGTGGATGAAACTAGTGATTTCAAAAGTATTGCCAGATTATCCTGATTTACTAAAGTGTTTTTTGTATTCACATCATAAGTGTAAAATCATTGCCATTTTGTTTAAAAGGCTACTTCTGAACTCATTATAGAGAGATTTGCAACTAATATTTTGAACAAAAAAAGACTTGTGGTGCCTCCTGCTTAGTTTGATGCTTTTTGCAGACACTGTTGGCTGTGTCTGAGGGAGGTAAGAGTGGATTGGGATTGCTCAGCTCATCTCCCTTGGGCAAGCGGAAGCACAACAGCCTAAATAAACACAAGTACATGGGTAGTATAGATATGAAACTGTTGAAACATGAGTTGACTCATTTGCCATCTAGACAATCTAGATCTTTCAATCTAGCTTGTAATTAAGAGTGACATGCTTCCGTTTCTTTCTTGTATTATAGGTCTACCAGACCTCCACCTTCTGGCTAAATGTACTAGATGCCTTTTACCAGAGTATAGTTTGCTTCTTTATTCCATACTGTGTAAGATCTTTTTAAAATGTTTTATTAATTTAGAGCTCGATTTGTGAGAAGTGAGTGAAGCATGTTTTTGCCATGGTTCTTTTCAGACTTACGTAAACTCGGATATTGACCTGTTTTCTTTTGGATCTCCTATAAATGGATCAGCCCTACTCATCATTCTTTTACACCAAGTCATAGAGAGCCACACACTGGTGAGCAAACACTAATCAGCCTAAACTACACAAAAATAAAGCAACACACATTATGTTTCTCAAGAGTTATCACAATGCTTTATTAATCCCAGTGGGAAATTGCGGTTATCACATTTTCACCATTACAGGAATTATAGATATACTAAAGGGTGAAGAGCAAAGTACTAAAACAATAAGCTCTTTTATAAAAACAGAAGGAAATTTGAATATAATGAAATGTTAAATACAACAATAGTACTTTAAATACAATGATAGTAAAGTGACAGTGGCAGTTATATAGGCATAAGACATTTTCCATTCATATGAAATTATACATTTATATTTATTTACCTATTAATTGTAACAATTGTAAATTAGCAACAGGAGTCTATTGACAATTTTATAAGATTAGATTGTCTCTTAATGTATAATCAAGATAATTTATTTTTATTTAATTTGCTGAGCACTATGTCATATTTTAAACATTTTCATGACATCTTAAATATTTTCTCTAGACTATTCTAACTATATTTCATTTAAAAATTATATAAATGTTAATGGCCCAGTCTGTGTGTCTGTGCCTCTATTCGTTTCTTCTGGTAACTTTTGTTTTTTTTTTCTCCACAATTAAAAAACATGCTAAGTAAGATACCAAATTGCCCAATAAGCCTATTATTAAATTTTTTATTTATTTTTAGTTTCCAATGAACAATACCTGGATTATCTAACTTCAGTGCATTTGTAACACATGAGTGATGATAATGGAATTCCTTTTATAGATCCTTGATTCTATAAAAAAAATCTGTAATTTGTGATTTTTGTTCATCATTTACAAGAAAAAAATCCTGACTATATATTTCTTGCTTTATGTGGTTATAAAATTATATAACCTGCCCTTGATGAATTGTAAATTTCAAAGTAAAAAGTAAAGTTTATACGGTGAATGGTTTAAGTATTTCTTTTTGGATGTTCCATTTTTCGTGTATTGTAACACAATGTGTTATTGATTTGCAGACATGGCTACATGCAGTGGTGATACTAGGCAGTGGCGTTTTCTACTACGCTTTTGTCCTTGTATTCAGTGTCACCTGTGTGACATGTAATTCTCCAACAAACCCACTTGGCGTTGAGACCAGGATTATGTCTGAGCCACTCTACTACTTTGTGTGTGGACTCACTACTGTGCTTGCACTGATACCCAGGTAAACACTTAAGTGGTCTTTCAGCACTCCCACCTTTGTTAAGTTCTGTGTAACCTGATTCAGCACATCTCTCACAAATGGGTGGTCCGTTTCAGGGTGCTTTATCGTACCATCTCTAACTCCATCTCTCCTTCTGGCTTGGTGAACATTAAGAAACTTGACCAGAGTGTGGATCAGCAGTGCAAAGGAAGAAAATCTACTACAGACAAACTACAAACCCTTAATGTGAATTCAGACGTCACCAGCTGCCGTTTATAAACAGGTTTTGCACTTTCCTGATCTGCATGAGCAAACTTAATAACTGATAAAACCTGCATCATGTGTTTCATATGGTCAGTCAGACTTCACTGTTAACCTTGCGCTGACCAGTGTTTATTCTGGATACTGTGGTGTTTCTACGTACATTCTGATTTTCTGCAATTACATACAAACATTTACATTATATATGTACTTCAAGTGTGGTCTGGTTTTAGCAGTGATATTACTGTTATACTGTGATATTCTTACTCGGACTGAAGACACTGAGCACTTTGTAAAGCAAAATGTAATTTATTAAATTAGGTTTTTTTTTTTTCTTTTGCAGAACAACACCAGACTTTAGTTAGTTCAATGGGTAGTCTGATGTTTTTACAGAGTTATACAGCTCTCATTTGGATTAATAATAAAAGTCTCCTTCATGTTCTGTAATGGACTGACTCCCTGAATTGGGTATATTGCAGATAACCAAATTATGTTTAGTATATACTCTGAAAAAAAATTCGACCATGCATGCAGTTTTTCTGTGCATGTGAGATGTGGGAACCTAAATTGCTAAAGATTTTTAGGGACCAGGGTCTGATTATCAATGTGTTAGCATTGACCTATAATATTCTTTATTCCAAAGACTTTTTATGTGCACAAAAGCTTTACGTGCATCATAAAATCCACAATGTGTAGTCTTTGAGTACATCAGGGTGCACTGTATAAAGTCATTCAGCCAATATCTTTTTTTTTCCCAAGAAATATGACTAACGTAGAATATTTGACCTTCTGAGAATGCAGTACAGTTTAATGGGATTTGGGTTTGCCGATGAATAAAAAAAAATCATTTGCAATATGAATTATATTTTGACATTTAAAAATTAATGTGTTTAATGCCTGCAAACAATGAATATGGGTTTATTGTCTAATGACCATTTCTGAGGGATATGTGTTAATCCTAAACTAAACCAATCACGTCTCTGAAATACCTTCCCACTCTACATTGAAATGAATCAGATCCTTATCAGATAGTAACATTATTTATTGTGCTTTTTACAGCATAATAAATTTCTTGCATTTTTGTACTGCAGTTTTTAGTGCATAAAAACCCTGATTTAGTTCAAGTGCATTGTGTTTATTGAAGAACCACAGCAGTAGATTTTACAACACTGTACATTAATTAATTAATTACTTTTACACTGAAACATTCTGAAATGGTGACAATCTGTACAGTTTATTGTGTCTTGTTCACTGAACTTACCAAAGCCTCTGTGTTTTATTTTTGTTTGTTAGTTTTTGCCTTGTACATGTAATCAAATGTACATGTAATCATATGAAAAGAATTCAGACAATACAGTTTACATTGTCGGATAGATAGGAGGTTTCTAAGCAAATACAGCCTGCTTTTAAGTCAGTATTTTGATATGGTATAAATAAATTACATTCATTGTTATTTTTTTTATTTTTATTATTTTTTTTTTTTATCATGATTAAAAGATAAAATATGGAATCTAAATGTTGCTGTTAATGCCTCTTTACTTGTAGAGACTGTGTTTTTGTACTTTGGAAAACTTTTTTTCTATACAGTAGACATAGTTTCAAAATCTGGTAAACATTATATTTTGTACCTCTGGAAACAATATGAACAAACCACAAAAAATAAACTTTTCAAAACACTTGGCTTTGTCACTGTGTCACTTTTCTCTACATTTCCCAGTTAAATAAAGGTTTAAGTGAATGTACCATTATTGGTAATATTAGTAGTTCTGTTATTGTTGAATTTAACTCCTGCTAATATGTACTACAATAAAAAATAAAAAAACATCATATGGAGGTACTGGAGTTAAATACTCTGGACATGTCACCAGTTCATCACAGGACAGAAACACAAATGTGTTTATTCCTAATAGCAATTTAATAACCCTGCTCTAATTCACCTGACTTCGGACTAGAAAACCCTCTAGGGCAGGACCTGGGCACTCATCCAGTTAAAAAAGCACCTTCCTTAATGTGATGTCAAGAGACCAAACTGCCCTCAAAACTTTTGATATCTGCTCTTATTTATTACCATGTAACTTACTGTAGTTGCCTTTCATCTAAAATCTGCCAGTAATGAACTGGCTAAATGCTTTTCCATGTGAATGGGAAAAAATCTATGTCTTTTAAAGAATTTTGCACTTAAAAGTTAATAAAACTAATGAAGAATGAGAAATTATGTTTATAATTATCATTAATAAATAGCATTTATGAATATTTCAAGACTATCGTGATTAGAGGTGCTGAGCCTATGCAAGTACTACTAGAAAAGAGGAGAAACACTGGGCAATTCATATTCCTTTCTAAGCACAGACAGTCTCATTTCATTTCATTATCTTCTGCTTAATCCTCTGCAAGGGGCTTGGGGGATCCCAATGTCAATCCAGGCGAGAACATGTCGAGCACTGTGTTAAATCACCTTGAACAGGGTACCATTGCTTGGCACATTTACTCCCACACTAATAGGGCAATTTAAAGCAACCTGTACACCTTGAATCCATGTTTTCGTTCAGTGGGAGGAAACCATAGAACCACAAGAAAATCCTCGCAGCCACCTGAAAACATGGAAACTCCACTGATATCAAGATTCAAACCTGGATCCCCAGCCCTGAAAGGCAAACATGCTAACCACTATGCCATTGTCTGCCCTTAATTGAAATTGAATGCAGTATGAGGCAAAAATTATGTTGACACTCATTAATTTGATAGACAGCATAAAACACTTGCGGTTTGGAACACTTATTGTTGATCCAATTGTTCCACTGTGAGGAATCAGTTAGTGTAAATATTTTTGTGCCACTTTTGTTGCCAGTTTGGTGAATGAACATTTAGAAGGTCTTCCACAAATGTTGAGTTTGTCTTTACAATTCACCTTCTCCCACAGGTGTTTACTCTGGATCTGACTTTCTACAAAGAACTTCAGTTAAAATGAAAATTTCCCCCCTCCCCCCCCGTTGTTATTTTATTTATTTATTTTAAACTATTATTTTATTTTATTTATTTATTTATTTATTATTATATTCTGCCCAGCGATAGGTTGGCGCCCTGTCCTGGGTATATCTGCCCAGCACCTAAACCGTTCTCCCCTGGATGGGCATGGGGAACCCCACCGCGACCCTATTATAGGATAAAGCCGAAGATAATGAATGAATGAATTATTATATTTTTTATTTTATTTTATTCATTCATTATCTTCCGCTTAATCCTATATTAGGGTTGCAGGGGGGTTCCCCATGCCCCTCCAGAGGAGAATGTTTCGGGCGCTGGGCAGATACACCCAGGACAGGCCGCTGGGCATACACTTACTCACACAGACACACTCTTTATGGGGCAATTTGGAGAATTCAATTGACTTGATCCATGTTTTTGGGAGGAAACCCACGCAGACACGGGGAGAACATGGAAACTCCACCCAGATGGGGATTTGTACCAGAAATCCCTAGCGCTGAGAGGCGAATATGCTAACCACAAAGCCACCGTGCTGCCCAGCATTAACGTCACTCTGAGTTAAAGGATTGAAAGGCAGTGTTGCTTTAGAGAGCAGTGGACGATGAAACTGGGTTTGTGCACAGGCGCACTCGCGCGCTACACTTCCTTCTCGCAGCTGATGATGACGCAGGTCTGTGTGCTCGCGCTGCAGAGTTCAGAGTCCGCGCGCTCCGCTGCTCAGAGATGAGTGTGTGCAGCTCCACCCGCAGCGGCCCCGACGAGCTGGAGGAGCTGGAGTCAGTCAGGTAACAGCGACTTTAGACGTTTTAAACATGTAACACAAGAGTTTAAAGTCAAAGACAACACTACGAAAGCGCCGCGGAGTTTAACAAATAGATTCTGTGTCAGAGGCGATAACTGTGGAAGCCGCAAAAAAATCATAATTCAGCACCTGTTTTGTCATTATGAAGTAAATTGTTATCTCGTTATTTTAAAAAGTACCAAGTCGTTACTTTTAGCTAACGAGTCTTAATTTGTGTTTGTATATTATGCTTTTCGGGGGGAAAAAATCTCTCACCAGTGCAGATTTTACATACTGCTCACTCATGACCAAAGCCACAAATTCTTTTTTTTTTTAATTAAGTCATGATTACATGATAGGTACTGTGAAAAAAATGTGCTGGATTTGCGTGTGTGTGTGTTGGGAATGGGCTTACACAGATAACTGATTTATTTTGGAAATATTTACACTTAATTTATAATTCAAACAATGAGCACATTGCTGTTTTAAAGTCTAATACATATGTACAATATTCCCAGAAACACATTGTCATACAGACAAATTCTTGTCATATTGTCCACTTCTATACCTCCATCCATCCATTATCTTCCGCTTTATCCTATATTACGGGGGTCACGCCCACAAATAATTCAAAATATATTATTACAAAAGTTGACCATAGTACATTAGCCTTTAATCGAAACTAAAATACAGACTTTACATTCATAGTGCATTTATATTTTGCAAATCTTAAACTTAAAACTTAACATTAAAAATAAAATCCATACCTCAGACTTTTTAACTATATTGCACCAACATTCGCTACATTTTCAAAACTTAACCTTAAATATCAAATATATTTTTTTACTTCTCAACTTCTTTTAGCTCAGGGTGATGTCATGCCAAACGGGCTCACGCATTTGTCGTAATCTGTCATAATCTATTTGGGGTAATTTGAAGCACTCTGGGAGTGCTGTGGGAGAAAACCGGAGAACCCGGTGGAGATCCACGCAGACATGGGGAGAACATTGAAACTCCACCCAGATTGGGATTCGAACCAGGAATCCTTAGTGCTGTTAGCGCGCTAACCACTAAGCCACCGTGCTACCCCACTACTATATAGTAATATTAATTGGACATATCTTACTCTGTTTATGATAAAAGTAGTGACGTAACACAAAGTGTTTAGTTATTTTTTTTGTTAGAGACTTGGTTAAAATGCAGCATATTGAATTTAGTGAATATTTACAAAAAGGTGCATACATGCTGTTGGTTTAGCCTAGTGTTGGCTTCAAAAGTGCTATCAAAATAGTAAAGAGTAAAACTGTTACCTCACAGGGGCATCCGGGACAATCTCATGTCACCGTTTTGTCAATGTCCTTTATGTGTTAAAATATACCTTAAAATTTAAACTCTTCTTATAAACTCATCTTATTTATTTGCATTCTGAGCAGCTTATCATAATAAATGTCACAGGGGATGATTGAGGCTATCCAAATATTCACTGGCCATATTTTTGGAAAATAAACACATTTGCATGCACAGACATACACATACAATGGTTTAATTTAATGTCTCCATTTAACCTGATTTATAATTTCAAAATTCAATACAAACACTAAAAGAACATACAAATTCCACCCGGATATTAGCATTGCTGGAAATCAACCCAGAATCTATTGATTGGAAGTAAAGTGCCAAGCTGTAAATCCATTTTTTCACTAAAATTCTCTTAGACTTCTGAACTTTTTACTTTTTTGGATCTTAGTTTATATTTTTAAACAGACTTCCACTTGATCAATGAAATTGGTATCCTTTTTTCCAGATGGAAAAATGCAAAATCAAACTGTTTTGAAAGTTTTTATTCCAACTAAATGTATGTTCTATTTATTTCCGATTCCATATAAGGTACTAGAATTCCTGAGTAATCTGACTGTTCTATTAACAGGTCAGTGCTGAATAAAGACTGTTCTCCTCAAAAGTCTCATCACCTTGACATAGCATTTTCATCTTTGTGAAACACAAACATCTTCAAATTGTGATTAAAATTAAAAATGAATTTGTTTTTACTTTTGGTTGCTAGACTTCAGAAAAAATAATATGGCATATCTCATCTTATTTCATTATCTTGACCACTTAATTTTATACTAGGGTCGCAGGGTTGCGGCAGGGTGTCAAACCATCGCTGGGCACACACACACACAGAATAAACAGGTGGTTTAGTCCATATTCTTTTATTCTTCTTCAAATTTTATGGTATTATTGGTTAGATTTTAATTTAATTTAATTTTTATTGTAGCAATTTACACTTCACACAACAGTTAAAGTGAAAAATGTCTGTATCAAATACAGCTGAAAAAATGAGAAATTAAGAAAGTAAAGATGTAATAGAAAGTCAAAATACTCTGAAACTTAAGCGTAAATGGCATGATATTTTTTACATACTGTGAATTTCTATTTTATATTTAATAATTTAGGTTAGGTCTCCCACTGGTTAGTTTTGATTACTTATTTAAAAAAAAAAAGAAAATACTAATTTTTTCAGATGGAAAATGGCCTGGCTCTGTGGAGGAATCATAGGGTGGATTACAAATTTGGTGGTCCTATAAATCTTAAGAAACGTGATATTTGAACTGACTTATATAAAAATGTTTCAGAATTAAGCATCCTGAGTGTAAAATCGCTTTTCTTTTCTTACTCAGTTGGTACCATTATGATTTGTCTCGGCATGCAGCTGAAGCTCTGCTCTTGTCAAATGGCGTAGATGGAAGTTTTTTGCTCAGAAACAGCAACAAGGGACCTGAGTACTTTGCCATCTCAGTCAGGTCAGTTGTCCTTTATTTTCACTGACACCCAGTTAGGTTTTGTATATTTTATGTTTATGTATATTTTATGTATATTTTGTATATATTATGTATATTTTTAGGTTTTCCCTGGCAGTAACCTAAAATATTTAAGGTCTATAAAATATCATATTTAGCAAAGGACTTACACTATATTAATAAAACCAGCATTATAAAAATGATTTAGTGTTATGTGTTGGTCAATCTGTTTTGGTTTTATTTGTGTAGTTAATTTCATTTCATTAGTTAGACCATGGGCGGCACGGTGGCTTAGTGGTTAGCACGTTCGCCACTCAGCGCTAGGGATTCCCGGTTCGAATCCCCATCTGGGTGGAGTTTCCATGTTCTCCCTGTGTCTGCGTGGGTTTCCTCCGGGTTCTCCGGTTTCCTCCCACAGTCCAAAAACATGGATCAAGTTAATTGAATTCTCAAAATTGCCCCCTATAGAGTGTGTCTGTGTGAGTGAGTGTGCGCCCAGCGATGGATTGGCGCCCTTCCTGGGTCTATCTGCCCAGCGCCCGAGACGTTCTTCCCTGGATGGGCATGGGGAACCCCATAGAGGATAAGCGGATAATAGAGGATAAGCGGGAGATAATGAATGAATGGTTAGACCATTCTTATTGTTGGGGAGGGTTGATTAAATATAAGGTGTGGTCCCTAAAAATAAGTTTAGTACCTTGTTCAAATTGAGTAACCTGAACTGATACCCAAGCCAGTATTTGCTCTTCTTGACATTCCAATTAAATATATTTAGATTTAATCAAGTTCAGTTGTGTAGCTGAAACCAATAACTGCCAGGTTGGTATAGTTCCTACCATTATGCTGTAAATGCTGTGTACCTCACAAGGAAATTGGAATATACACTAAAATAGGTCTAACAAGGTCTCATTGAGGTAACCTTTGGTTTACTTTTATCAGGGCTAGGGACTCAGTTAAGCATTTTAATGTGCAGCGACGAAATGGGAGCTATTCATTTGGATTTAACGAGTTTCCCTCCCTCCAAGACTTCACCAGTCACATGGCCAATCAGCCATTACTGGGCAGCGAGACAGGTTTGCAATCTTTCGCAGCATAAACATAAACAAACTTGGAGCAAAAACACAGAACCTCATTATTTTCTTTTGATACCTCTCTGAATTT
Organism: Corydoras maculifer; assembly: GCA_019802435.1. NCBI lineage: Eukaryota > Metazoa > Chordata > Actinopteri > Siluriformes > Callichthyidae > Corydoras > Corydoras maculifer. Next base: position 3,467,956 of record JAFMOD010000419.1, on the reverse strand, counting down.
CTGGTTTCACAGGTAACCTGATAGTGTTGCGGTTTCCGTACCCCCGGCAGGTGGAAGAGCCATCTATTTATGAGTCTGTGTGTGTTCACACAGCAATGCAAACTGGGCGGTGTGAAAGTGACCTGGTTCCCAGTGCCCCATCAGTAAGTTACCAGCATTGTATCTCATTGTAATCTCAGCGTAAACATCTTTCGATATTCCTATAATATATCACTACTTAATTAGTAAAATGATTCAGGTTCAAATCCCGATCTGGGTGGACTTCCCATGTTCTTTCCGTGTCCATGTGGGTTTCTACCGGGTTCTCCGGTTTTCTTCCACAGTCCAAAAAATTGAATTTCCCCTGTACGGTGTATGTGTGAGTACCCAGCAATTGATTGGCAAACTGCACCCCCCCCCCATGGGGAACTATATTAGAGGCCTTATACTTTTGGCCTCCACTGTAACAAATGGATATAACACAAGTATTTTATTAGGCCACAAATAAGAGTAATTCAGAAAATAATTGTCTTCTTTCTCACTTTGACAACTTGTTCCTCATTGTTTACATTCCTGCAGCTAGGTACAAAAGAAGGCTATCTGGTGAAGCAAGGATCTCTCATAAAGGTCAGATTACTGACATCCTGTAGTAATTCTGAATACCACTGACATTTTTGGTTTGGCATGTCAGTTATTTTTATCTTTTGTTTTTCAGAACTGGAAACAAAGATGGTTTACACTGAACAGAAATGAGCTTAAATATTTTAAAGATAGAATGGTACATGGAAATCAATTATGTTCATTTATTATCAAATAGAAAGTTTTTGGTTTTTCTCAAACCAGGTCAAATAATCTGTGCCATATTTTATTAAGTTTGCCGAGCCTATCCGGACCCTGGATCTGACGGCCTGCTCTGCGGTTCAGTTTGACTACAGTCAGGAAAGAGTAAACTGTTTTTGGTGAGTGCAGTCATGTGAATTACAACAGGTTTGAGGTACTTTCCATTGCTTTAACTCTCAAATAAGGAAGTGCAATAAAAAGCACACATATGCATTCTGCCCATAACTAACACTATTATCGAAAAAACACAAACATAATTCAGTCCACAACACTACTTTCTATATTTTTTTTCTTTCCTGATGTTTTCTGACAGCCTTGTGTTTCCTGAAAGGACTTTTTATCTGTGTGCAAAATCTGGAGTTGAGGCTGATGAGTGGATTAAAATTCTAAGGTGGAAACTGGTAAGGATGAAACTCGACTAAACCTAGAACGTTGTGAAATGTAAATACACACGTAAAGAACCAGTTTTACAAGTAGCAGACTACAACTGATTTTAATTACATTGTGCTTTGCTTGACACCAGCCTACTTTTTTTCCAGTCACAGATAAGACGGGGAAGATGATGTACAAAATGAGAACAAATAAGAACTGAGTGTGGGTTGCAAAGAGGACGACCTTGAATTCAGCTCAAGGGCTGTTTAAGGGTCAATATTTACTTCACTGTCACTGAAATCTGATGCTATGTGGATCCAGGTTTGATGTTTGGCAGCTGCTAAATTTTAGGAAAAGACCTTTAGATTTATATTTGTATTGTTGTATTTAATGCACTTACCAATGTATTTTTAGTAACACTCATACACCTGCTCCTCCAGGAAGTCAGATTAATCAGCTTTGTTTGAATGTTTCATTACATGAGTTTTCTACAGATACAATTAACATCAATCATTAAATTGGGAGAAAACAGTCCTTGGAGGTTTTAGCCATGTCAGGTAGATGATAGATAGATGATAGAAACAAACAGCATGCCGGAAATATTTGTTTAACTGCAGCAACTTGGATAGTCATACTGTCTAATTGTGGTGACCTGAACAGCATCTCAGCATGCACATGTAGAATCTTAATACTATTTTGAGAGCAAATGAAAATGGCAGTATTAGCATAGTGTCACTGATTAAGTGCACAAAAATAAATATATAATGATATATATTTATAATATATAATTAATATATAATATGTAATTCATTGTAACAGAAAAGAAAAGGGGCAGCTATCTTTATGTATTTATGTATTTGTTTTGTGTAATTTTAAATGATTAAGGTGTTTGAGTTACAGACAGAGAAGTGAATTCTGAAGCTTATCCCGAGGGCTAAACAGATGCTTCATAACGCTAGTCACAGGCCAGCTGAGTAGATTAACTGCATTTGCAACTTCAGGTAAATTGAAGATACTAAACTGTCCCTAGTCGTCAATTTCTATGGATCTGCTCTAAGGGGACTGTTAATTTGTCTAGTGTGAATGAATTCCAGTGAATACTGGGATGAGCCCCAGTACCTTATTGGCCTAATTCGGAAAAAAAAAAACAGACTGGAATTGAAATAATGTATGTATTTTGCTCAACACTGATGTTCTCATCATTCCTTTGTTTGAATGTGACACAAATTATGTCCCAACCATTATTCACAAAAACAAATGACATCCAGTTATCTCAAATCCCTGACCTGAATGCTGTCCATGCAACAAACATGAAAAAGGCTTGCTTTTTTTGGCCACACTTTGTATTTTGTAATAAAAACAGAACTGTTCCACATGACAGCACCAGCTTCATACCACACTGAATGTAACTTTTTCTTTAGATTTTAATGTGGAACCTATTGAATATTTACGTTTGTTACATGGTGGTAAAGATTAATAGTGTAATGTGTGCGTGTGTGGGCTGTATGTATCAAATGTGGAATTTTAATGTTATTTGCGCAACAGATTAATGTCTTAATTTAACAAAATGTATTTTTAAACATTTGAAGACAGAATACAAACTGAGGGGGTTATGTACATTCATAAGAGAAACTAAGAGTTTTATAATTCATAACAGAATACAGCATCCGGTACAACTGACAAAACACATGAAAATGACAGCTGTAACTCTGTGTGTGTGTGTGTTCGTTCTGCAGCAGTGATTAAGGTGCACAAGTCCTCATTGTGGGAGTATGATGTAGTAGTTGTACTTTTTTTTTGACTGCTACGCAACTTCTACCACTTGTCTCAGTTCCTCAATCAGTGGAACAAGCTCCTTCTCCAAACTGATGATCAGACCTAAAAATAATATCAGAAACTTTTTAATCACTCTTAAAATATAATTTTAATCATTTTGCTTTAAGTATAGCTTGACAATGTAAAATGATTCTGGCAGAAAAGCAAAAAGGAACCCACACCAATATTTCATTAAATTAATTTTAGCTTCTACCACTATATGCCATCTTTGTGACATTGTTTCAACAATATTATACAACATCACAGCATTTATTTATAATTTATCCAATTTTATATATTAATATTAGAAGAGTCTAACAACTGCAGTACATACCAGAGACTAAAGGACAATTAATGTGAAAATGGCTCCTTAAGAACACATTAACAATCTGGTGAATCTTGGTAGTGGGCGGCACTGCGGCTTAGTGTTTAGCACATTCGCCTCCTAGGGCTGGGAATTTTAGGTTTGAATCCCAATCTAGATGGAGTTTCCATGTTCTCCCCATGTCCATATGGGTTTTCTCCAAAAACATTGATTTAAGGTAAATTGAATGCTCTAAATTGCCCCTATAGAGTGTATGTGTGTGTGAGTGAGTGTGTGCCCAGTGATAGATTGGCACACTGTCCTGGGTGCATCTGCCAAGTGCCTGAAACGTTCTTCCCTGTATGGGCATAGGAAATCCCCCTAAGACCCTAGGGTTAAGCGGAAGACAATGAATGAAAGAATCTTGCCAGTGTTATCCTGTAACATGCCAGTGCCATAATATTAAAAATGATGAACCTTAACTTGGGCAACTAAAGCAATCACTGATCATAAAGCTCAAAAGTCTGAACATTGTTATTGTGTTCATTTTCAGGCCTGGCCGTGTATTATTGGATTCTTTTCAGCGTTAACATTTCCATATACAGTTACAACAACTGTAGATCTGTATACTCACCTGTGTTAGCACTGCTACTGGCAATGAAGCTGATAACTAAAGGTAATCGGTTGAACTGCACAATCTAACAAAAGAAGTACAAAATTACAAATAAGAGATGAATCAATTTTCAGTGCTGAATGAAAAAAGTTACATTCTACAAATTAATACCTGGTATGTATTGTAATAGCAGATGATGCTTTTATTTTTGGACAACCCCAGCTTACTGCCTTGATCTGTTGCCAGGGCAAAGGTAGAGAGAAAGCCTGGCCGTAAAGCGTATTCAGGAGCATTGTCATTGGCAACTGCGGCAAACATCAGTGTCAATGAGAAGCCGTAATATCCAAAAAAAATAACCTTAAAAATTTCTATCTAACAACACACAATTACCTTTGATTACTGGAACGCCATCTCGGTCTGTTACTACTATTGCATGGAGGCCCTCAACCCTGAAACAAAAAAGCAGTTGTGTACTGTTTCGTCATATTAAAATGATTAATTTATATGCCAAATTACACAAAACATGTAATAAGAAGAGATACTTGTTGGTTTTGCAATTCTGCAGTTAATGGATTTCTTGAATGTTTTCCTTATGTTATTCCTACTCTGTGATGTTTACCCCAGTATTAAATAAACTGATATCCGCTCTCAGTGCACTTCTGCCTTGCACCCAGAACTAAATAATTGTATTATGCAATAATATATTAACCACTTTACACATTTTGTGGATCTACAATCACAGAATTATAATAAATGAATTATTAATAAATTATTTAACTGCACACCTTGTTAGTGTTCCTTTATTATATTCTCTATAGTCAGGACCCCCACAGATCAGGTTTTTAGATGATGGATGATTTTGCAGTGCACCGCAGTAACGGGTTAGTGTTGCAGTAGTACAGCATTTCTTAAAGTGTGTGGCACATATTATATAGTAATATTCTTATAGCAATTACAATTTTTTTTGGCAAAACTTAACCTTTTTTTAATTTTTTTTTTCCAATTAAAATTTACTGAGGGTGGCACGGTGGCTTAGTGGTTAGCACGTTTGCCCCTCAGCACTAGGGATTCCCGGTTCGAATTCCCATCTAGGTGGAGTTTCCATGTTCTCCCCGTGTCCGCATGTGTTTCCTCCGGGTTCTCCGGTTTCCTACCACAGTCCCAAAACATGGATCAAGTCAATTGAATTCTCCAAATTGCCCCATATAGATGTGTGTATGTGTGCATGTCTGTGTGAGTGAGTGTGTGCCCAGCGATAGTTTGGCACCCTGTCCTGGGTTTATCTGCCCAGCGCCCGAAACATTCTCCCCTGCGGAACCCCGCGACCCTAATATAGGATAAAGCGGAAGATGATGGATGGAAAATTTACTGATTAAACAAGCAGGTTAGTGACAAAAAGTGGTTAATTACAACAGAAATGACTAAAGCGTGTTTTTGTTGGTATTTTGGGGTATTTGTCTTCTTCTAAAGGGAACATGACAAAAGGTTTGAGAACCACTGCATTAGTATGAGTGGATAAGACACAGTGAAGTGATGCCATATGACTGATGTATCTAATAGAATGCAAACTGTATGGATTTCAGCATCTCCGCTCTCTACCTTGGGGTCACTGCAGTGCTGAGAATCATCCACCACCAAAACAACACTTTGTGGAAGTCCTGGCCATTCAAGAAGCGATTAAGGGAGATTAAAACAGATGGACTGCTGACTGAGTCTTAGAACTAGAACTGGAGGTGTACCATTAAACGGAATGTGTATAAATGCAGATTTACATTGTTCACTACTTACGTTGGCAGTTGTTTGTATAAGTACCTCTTTAAATCCTGCAATCAGAAGTAAGAGTTGTGTGATCATGTGCTCCTGTTTACTACATCTATTCACAAAAACACTACTCACGTCTGCCATGTTGCTGAGCCGCAGTGTAAGATCACCTGCGTTCTATAACAAACCATAAATCAGTCAATCAATCAATCGATCATCACGACGTCATATTACTGTAACCAGTCTGTACGGACTACAGTGACCTGCTGGTAAAATACTTCAGCAGTGTTTGTTAGAATTAAACATTCTCATATTATTTTATCAGATAGTGAATATTTAAATTAAACACCAATTTTTGTACATATTAAGCATATAATTGATTTAAAATTAGTAATGAGTAAAAAAACCTGATCTGGTACCTTTATTTACAGCTTAAACACTTCCCGTCCTGATCAACGCATCACATGACACAACGCTCATGCGAGTCCCAAACGTCATATCCGGTTTGAGCGCGCCATCTAGAGGCCACATTCGATGTTGCTGCTCAAACTGAGTTATTTCTGTTATGTTAAAAGTGAAATGTAGAGTACGAAGTGAGCTTTAGTTTAGGACAAAGATTAAAGGCACGTTAGAGGTGTCAGTAGTATTATATCATTTTACTTGATCTCATTTCAATTACTCGTGGAACTGTTTTGGAATGTTTTGGGTTGGCAGTATCAGTTAAGATTGAACAATAGCAGCAATAAAGTTTTTTTCCTCTTTTAATACAGATGTATGAAGTATGCTTTCCTTTAAAAGCAAGTATATTGATCACATTTAAATTTATTAATCAAAACTTCCAACAAATTATAAGCACATTGCACATTCAACACACAAACGTCATCAACGTGTAGATTGTCCATTCAGGTTTATTAAATTAGGTATAAGAGGGTGTGTATTTCATTCATTCATTATCTTCCGCTTTGTCCTATATTAGGGTCACGGGGGGTTTCCCATGCCCATCCAGGGGAGAAGCTTTCGGGCGCTGGGCAGATACACCCAGGACAGGGCGCCAATCTATCGCTGGGCACACACTAACACAGACACGCACACATACACACACTATATGGGGCAATTTAGAGAACTCAATTGACTTGAACCATGTTTTTGGACTGTGGGAGGAAACCGGAGAACCCGGAGAAAACCCACGCAGACACAAGGAGAACATGGAAATTTCACCCAGATTGGGATTCAAAACCAGGAATCCCTAGTGCTGAGAGGCAAACGTGCTAACCACTAAGCCACCGTGCCACGGGTGTGCATTTATTGTAAATAAAATTAACAATAAGTCATTAATATGGGCGGCACGGTGGCTTAGTGGTTAGCACGTTCGACTCTCAGCGCTAGGGATTCCCGGTTTTGAATCCCAATCTGGGTGGAATTTCTCCCCATGTCCACGTGGGTTTTCTCCGGGTTCCAAATTGCCCCATATAGAATGTGTCTGTGTGAGGTGTGAGTGAGTGTGTGCCCAGTGATAGATTGGTGCCCTGTCCTGGGTGTATCTGCCCAGCGCCCGAGACATTCTCCCCTGGATGGGAATGGGGAACCCATTATATATCCATCCATCCATCCATTATCTTCCGCTTGTCCGGGGTTCGGGTCGCGGGGGCAGCAACCGAAGTAGGGAGACCCAGACCTCCCTCGCCCCAGCCACCTCCACCAGCTCGACTGGGGGAACCCCGAGGCGTTCCCAGATCAGCTGAGAGATATAATCCCTCCAGCGTGTCCTGGGTCTTCCCCGGGGTCTCCTTCCAGCCGGACTTGCCTGGAACACCTCCCTAGGAAGGCGCCCAGGAGGCATCCTTACCAGATGCCCGAACCACCTTAACTGGCTCCTTTTAATGCGGAGGAGTAGCGGCTCCACTCCGAGTCTCTCCCGAATGACCGAGCTTCTCACCCTATCTCTAAGGGAGAGCCCAGCCACCCTGCGGAGAAAACCCATTTCGGCCGCTTGTATTCGCGATCTTGTTCTTTCGGTCATTACCCAAAGCTCATGACCATAGGTGAGGGTCGGAACGTAGATTGACTGGTAAATCGAGAGCCTTG
>JAFMOD010000419.1:3435329-3459312 GCA_019802435.1 Corydoras maculifer | reverse complement strand
TCGTCCACCGGAGAAAACCCCAACATGCATGCTTCAAGCCGGGGGGCCACGAGAAAGCCCACACCTGCCCGACGCCTCTCACCATGGGCAACTCCAGAAAAGAACAGAGTCCAGCCCCTCTCAAGGAGATTGGACCCAGAACCCGAGCTGTGCATTGAGGTGAGCCCGACTATATCTAGCCGGTATCTCTCAACCTCCCGCACAAGCTCAGGCTCCTTCCCTGCCAGTGAAGTGACGTTTTAAGTTCCGAAAGCCAATTTTAGCAACCGAGGATCGCGACGCCCAGGCCCACGCCTCCGGCCACTGCCCGATCCACACTGCACCGAACCCCTATTACTACCCCCCCCACAGGTGGTGAGCCCATTTGAGGGGGAACCCATGTAGCTCCTTCGGGCTGGGCCCGGCCGGGCACCATGGGGAAGTGCCCGACCACCAGACGCTCGCTGACGAACACCATCCCCGGGCCTGGCTCCAGGGTGGGGCCCCGATAACCCTATATCGGGCAGGGTACACGTGCTCTTGTTGTCTTTTTTCATAGGGGTATTTTTCGGACCACTCTTTGTCTGGCCTGTCACCTAGGACCAATTTGCCTTGGGAGACAGTGCCAGGGGCTTTTTGCCCCAGACAACATAGCTCCAAGGATCATTCAGGCACGCAAACTCCTCCACCACGGTAAGGTGGTGATCCAAGGAGGAGACCCATTATATATATATATATATATATATATATATATATATATATATATATATATATATATATATATAAATTACTTTGTTTCATTTTTATTGCATTTTAGAACGTTTTTGGGAAAATGGGTTAAAACATATGTTGCTGGATTTTTCTGAACAATTTGCAGTCAGTAATTTAATGTTTTTATGATGCGTGGTGTCTGAAATAGAGCAGTATTAACCACAGGCTTGTGTATACTGGTTTACAGTATTACAATGATATAGTGATGGTCAAGCAGTATGATCCCGGTAGATGCATGAATGTGATCATCCTACATACTTTTTCATTTTTTCTCAAAATGACTGATGGTTTGAGGTTTTTGTCCTTGAACTTAATAATCTGTTCTTGGAAAAGTCTAAGAATTTGTTGTTCCCCTGCCTGTTTTAAAGCAGTTCTCATGCTAAGAAAGAAAATCCTTCATGCAAGGATTAGAAAAGAAACAATACATGCCTTAGTATTTACAAACCAGGCAAATAAGGAGTGTAATCCCCATCTTACCACCCTCAGACACAGTCGCCTGGCAACTCTGATCAGGTCTAAGCTTCCGAAATACCCCCTCTTTATTTTCACTATATTTTCTCACTCTGAAAGTGCCACAAGGATAGTGACACTACTCCATGCATTCATATGCATCTATTTGGATAGCAGAGTAACGAATATCTAAATACATAACTTTTGGTGAGAAAGTGGGACATTATCTGAAAGATGGGAATTGAGGTATTAAATTCGTCAACTGAAGCTGACAGTTTCAGTGGGAAAAGTGCCTTTTCACAAATGGAACATAACATTGTCGCGGGATACCTCATCACTGCATGTAAAGTTTCATTTCTCTCTTATTCATGTGATGTAGTCCATTGTATATATTAACTGTATCATATATATTAATGTTTACAATTATAATGTATAATAATTATTTTATACTAGATTTGGTAACATAATGCCAGAGCTCATATAATTCATTTTTTGTAATAGACACAAGTTAAGTGAAACAATATGAAATGCAGAATCTTAAAATACTGTGCATGAAATTTAATTACCTTAAGCATCTTATATAAATTCCTAAGCTTTTAAAAATGTGCTTGTATTAGGACTTGAGCTTGATTTCATTTTTTTTTCTTGATGCAGGTGTTATCAGTTTGTCCAGTAACCTTGTGGTCTTGTTAATGTTTGTAAAGTTTAAAGAATTACGCAACGCCACAAATGCTATCATTATTAATCTGGCCTTTACTGATGTTGGAGTTGCAGGCATTGGTTATCCCATGTCTGCCGCTTCAGACCTCTATGGTAGCTGGAAATTTGGCTACACTGGCTGCCAGGTTTGTTGTATACACATACACAAAATGTTTTCATCTTTGTAGTAATTAACATTTGTTAATTTAAAAAAAATGAATTTTTATTTTAACTAGTTCACATAATTAAAATGCAGCTTTGTTACTATGCATCTTTTTTTTCTGGACAAATCTATTAAAATGCATCTTGTAGGGATTTTCTAAATCTTTAGTTTGTGCTTTTTTGACAGTCATGATTCATTACATGTGCATTTTTGCGTTACATTGAAGCTTTGTTTTATGTCATGTCTTCTGGAACGCCACTGTTGGCTGGCCATGTAAATGCGCTTCAAGCAAACTGCTTCTAAATCATAACTTTCGCCACCTTGGCTTTGCACATTTGTCAAGCAGCTTATTTTTTGTTTTTAAAGATGCACTGCAGAAAATATTTTGGCATATCAAACAAATAAGACAACAAAAATCTGACTCCATATTTATTTATTAATATTGGCAAAATAATTTTTAGATATTTTAGAGGTGAAAGCAGTCAGGTGTTTTTAATTAATTGATGATAATTGAGTTGGTGCCAAATATTATTTGAAGAACTAGAATTTAGTAGTTTAATTTTTATAATATCTGTTTGAAGAGGCATATCATTACATGGACATGAGTCCTTGATGCTCATCAGTTCTTTTTTCTTTTTTTTGTAAAAAAATTTTTTTAACAAACCATTTTGTAAACATTTTTTCCCTAATGAACGTCTGGCTTTTTCATGTAATCTTTTACAACATGAGCAGCATTCTCTTTTGGGAAGCAGCAGCCTTGCAATCCTTTCATGTACACAACATTGTTCAGTGTTTAAATAGTAAATTCATTAACGTTATCTAATATAAAAAAGGCCTATAATTGTTTTGAAGTTACATTGTGAAGTCTTTTGTGACTGCTGATTATTCATACTTTGTGTGCAGATTATTCCACACTCTGCTCTTGGCAAGACATTTGTTGGGTGAAATCTAATGGGGAGGATAATAATGATCTGCCTGTGAACTGTAAAGCAATAACTACATAGAGATGGGTTTTGTAAATTTTAGTAGTTTGAGGCTATAATTGCTCATCCATTGAGTTTCTCAGAAATTCTTTGTTGATGCACACATTGGAAACCAGGCTTTAATAGAGGCCTATTTTATTTTTTTTTTTAAATAAAATGGTACCCACTGTTACCTAATTGAAAACACCTCATATCTTTAAATTATCTGCTAATTCCAAAGGTTCCCAAAAAATTTTAACCATTTTTGGTATGTCTCTTGTAGATCTATGCTGCTCTAAATATATTTTTTGGAATGGCGAGCATTGGACTGCTAACTGTGGTTGCTATAGACAGATATATTAGCATCTGCAGACCTGATATAGGTAAAAAAAAATTATCTTTCTTTTAATAGTATATTGTCTTTACAAAGTATTAAAAGAAATTATACTGGTTAAAGTTCATCTCTCTTTCACATTTACCAATGTGTGCAAATAGGCCAGAAAATGACAACTCGCTCATATACACTGTTGATCATGGCGGCATGGATTAATGCAGTGTTTTGGTCTGCCATGCCAGTTGTGGGTTGGGCTGGATATGCACCTGATCCAACTGGAGCCACATGCACCATCAACTGGAGGAACAATGATGCGTGGGTCCTTAACAACAGATAGATAAAATTTACCTTTGTCTTTACTCAGTTATATATGTATGTATGTAAATGTATGTATATGTGTATTTATTTATGTATATATATATATATAGCTTAAGTACTATACTGATACATAGACACTAAACAGTAAGTAATATACCGATACATAGACTTGCACTATTTTTCTTCTTTAGGTCCTTCATCTCCTACACAATGACTGTGATTTTGGTTAACTTCATAATACCACTCTCTATCATGTTCTACTGCTATTACAATGTTTCAGTCACCATGAATCGATACAAAGCTAGCAACTGCCTGGAGAGTATCAATATGGATTGGTCAGATCAGATAGATGTTACCAAAGCAAGTATTTATTTTAGACTAAGAACCTAATAACAAATGTTCATTTACTTGTGAGTTAATAGCATTGTAATATTTTACTTTGGTTTTGCAGATGTCAATTGTGATGATTGTGATGTTTTTGGTGGCTTGGTCTCCATACTCTATTGTTTGCCTCTGGGCATCATTTGCGGATCCTAAAAAGATTCCTGCACCAATGGCCATCATTGCTCCACTCTTTGCAAAATCTTCCACCTTCTACAACCCTTGCATCTATGTTATTGCTAACAAAAAGTAAAGTCAATTTCTTCTCTTAAAACATAGGATCAGAAAAATAAACTGCTATGTGGTAATTATTTGTGTCTGTAATTTTAGATTTAGAAGAGCCATCATAGGGTTGCTGCTATGCCAGACACGACGGAAAGTCACAATCAACAACCAATTTCCCATGACTGTCTCCCAGTTGCCTCTTAATCAATAGACAATATAAAAGTGTTTCCGAATCGTATTGTGCACTCAGTTCAGCGCTGGACGCTGCTACCGTCAATCACTCTTTTTTCAGTCTATGTGGTATTTCAATTTCTTAATAGAAAAAACTAATACATTCCACTATATTACAGCTTTGTGCAAAGAAAATATTGTGTGTGAATAAGCATAATGTAAGATTGCTTAAATACACTGCCTGACCAAAATTAATATCACCACCTGTTATTGTAGTCGTCTGGATTCAGCAACATTATGTGCCCAATGAATGAGGTCAGCTGAATACCTAAACATACTGAACCACCAGCTTATCCTATGGATTGTTTCTTCCCTGATGGCACAGGTATATTCCAAGATAACCATGACAAGCAAAGAGAAAGGTGGTTCATGCAAAAAAGAGTGTGTGACCTTTTTTTGATCAAGCAGTGTATATCCCTCTTTGCAGTTACTGACATCCTCCACCTTATGTCCAGTATAGATAGTATTTAATTATATAACATTAATACATTTGTTTCTAGAATTTAAATACACCATATTAAATATTTACCAAGTGTTTGGAAGAACAATATTGACATTTCAGATTTACTGTAACTCAACTAAACATGGTCTGTGATTAACTTTAGGGTTTATGAGGCAAATATTTTAAAAGGAGGTGAGTAAAAGTTTTAGCTGATTTAATATATTTAAGACACATTGTTGTCTAGCCAGAGCTGGATCTCGTCGCGGTTGCGTTTCACCCAGTCAATGTTGCCCTTTACAGTTTCCAGTGCCTGTTTTCTAGGTGTTTCTCCTGCACCAGCATTTGGATGTAGTGCGAAGAAGTGCTCCATCTGAAAACAGATAAAAGCAGAAGAGGTAGATCATTTGGAATTTTGGAACATACATACAACAACAGTGTACATTAGCAACATCAGCTCTAAACTTGGTTTTTCAAAATCCAGATTTGATTATTGTAACTATCCTCAGGAAAAAATTATACAACTGCACTCTAACTGAACCACAATAAATTGTCTTAAGAATTTGCTTACTTCACTCTAGTAATGCTAATATTAATCACTTTATGTTACACATAAAAACAAGAATTTGTCTTGGTGCGTGCACACATGTAAGACAACAACTAGACAGCACACAGGCCATACAGAAGAATCTACTATGGAAATTAAAAAAAAGCAGATAACAATAGAGGAAAGTATAAAAAAAATTTTAAAAACAAACTGAAGATATGGCTAGGGATATCTGTACAAGTTCCATTGCGTTGACTGTATTTATTTGCATAAAAACAAAAATGATTTGTGACATTTGATGCAGCGGTTTGTCTTTTTTTTACATGACCATCACATACATGTTTAAAAGCCCTTTCTTCTCTGTGTTTAGTGTTAAAACTTATAAATGTTATGTTATGTCCTGTTGCATGCTATTTGTCTGCATTTATCTGGTGTCTTCTACATTAAATACACCTACAGCTTTGGCCTTTGTCCCTTTTGGCATGGCTGTTCAGCATTTCATGACACACAGTTTATGAGCAAGATACATAGAAATCACCCTTGACACACACTTCCTTCGTGGTAATCCTATAAACTAATTACTCATTTTATGTTTTATCCCACTCTGAGGATGAGTGTTACCTTCCAAAGCTGCAGGTCTGTGTTGTATGATGTACTGATTCTGGTAAGCAGCCGACCCAGATTCCTGTCCGTAATAGTGTATCTAAGACAGATAGTGTTTTGTTATTTAAAAACAGTCAAACTTGGTTTTTATAGCTTATATTATCACCCTTTGTAGCTGCAATGTTTATTTCTTTGCTGTTATTGTTAATCTATTTTAAAGTCTAAATGCCTAACCTCATCAGACTCTACTCACCTTCTTACCAGGTAGTCCCAGTTAAGAGTTACCCAGTCCCAGGCCATGCTCTCACCATACTTGTTTAGAGAAACATATCTTACAAGAGTGAAAAGGTCTTGACTCTTTACAATAGTCTCATTCTTAGATGACTCCAGCAGCCTGTTGGATAACACAATTTATAAACTTAGCTAAGCAAAACTAATAAATAACTTTTCAGGAAAAAAAAGGTATAAAGCTTGAAGGAGCTGCATGCCCCATATAAAGCCCTGTTCTTAACGTTATAGAAACAGTGTGGAACTTAAATGAATGTATAGAAACAGTTATGAGAAAAAAAATTTCTTATTCTATTGTTAAAGCAATACAGCATGAGTGCATGCATTTATTATGAATAAATCAGGGGAAAGAGGTGCTGTTACACATAACATGAACCTTAGTACTGTTACACCACTTTCCTGTGATTTATTCACAGGAGTGCCATATTGCTCTTATAAAATGGTTAAAAACACACTATAATGAAAAAATAAGGTTTGATTCATAAATATGTTTATAAAAAAACAAAATTATATATCAAAAGTTAACAAATTGTTCTTCATAATTTAGTCTGTTTATAATATGTTTACATAATTTGGTAAACATTGGTTGCTGAGTACTGTGATACTGGATTAGTGATTATAATCATAAAATAATGTATTGTACGTTTTACATTAATCTGAATGTGAAGCGGTCAGATGTGCATTAGTGTCATTAATGTCACGGGTGGGTAAATGACTCAGCCGATCAGATTTAAGGACCGGACTGCCTAATTCAGATGAGTTAATAACATGTCAAATCATTTAAAATATTTTTTAAGAAACAAAGACATACCTGTTAAGAAGTGAAACATTTTCTATGGAAGCCAGTCCATAAAGCAGTTTGTCTTTTTCTTGAGCCAGTTTAGTACTTAGATACCTCTTAAACATGATTTCCCAGCTTGCTGGAGTTCCTGAATACTGCATCCCATATCGGTATACCAACAGCCTCAAGTTCACTGGTACACTGCTGAACTCAACAAAAACAATATTAATTTATTCATTCATTCATTATGTTCCACTTTATCCTATATTATGGTCGCGGGGGGGTTCCCCATGCCCATCCAGGTTTCGGGCGCTGGGCAGATAGACCCAGGACAGGCCGCCAATCCATCGCTGGGCACACACTCACATACACAGACACGCACACAAACACACTATACATGGGGCAATTTGGAGAACTCAATTGACTTGATCCATGTTTTTGGACTGTGGGAGGAAACTGGAGAACCCGGAGGAAACCCACATGGACACGGGGAGAACATGGAAATTCCACCCAGATGGGGATTCGAACCGGAAATCCCTAGTGCTAAAAGGCGAACGTGCTAACCACTAAGCCACCGTGCTTATATATAGTAACTGTTGAGTGTACCAGTGTAATTATTTTACCTGATTGTCCCATTAATCCACTGTTCAAAAAATAGCGAAGCCTGATCAAGAATCTCTTTGTCACCCATCCGGCATGCAATGTTGAGGACGGTTTCTCTCAGAAGCCTAATCAAAGACACAGTTAGAGTATTAACAATACCCAGACAAAGAAAACACGTTAGGTTATATTGGGTATGAAAAATACCGTTCTATTTGGGTTCCATCATCATTCCAGCCTAAGTTCCTAGAGATTTTCTGCACATGGTCACGAAAAAGTTTCTAAACATGGATAACACATCTTTAGTCTGAAACTCCATACATGTCATTTATTTACATTTGTCATTTATTTTTCACAATACATGACATTTATTTATGAAAAAACATTAAATAAAACTAAACTTATACATATATACATATTTAATATGAAAGCACTGAGTGCAGGAGTCTCACCTGAAACTTAGGATAGAGAGTTGAGTCACTTGCCAACATTTCTCTTACATAGGCTGTTGAAGAAGCAACTCTTTCCCACACAATGAAATCTGTTTCATTTGACAGGTATTGTACCAAATCAAAGGCATTCCCATAATTAACAGAATCTGATCTGTGAAAACAAATTGGAAAATTACATTTAAAATAATATTCCTTAAGCCTGATTAGCATATGGCTCAAGATGAACACTTAGAAAGTCAAATACCTTGCCAGTGCAAATATGTCATCAATATAACTGCTTCTATCTGCTGCGTCAAACACCTGCAATTAATAAACCAACATTGACAACTTAGTAACACTTGAGCATAACTATATCAAAGCAATAACCATTAATTAAATGAGGTATAAACTGAAAAATAGTACCAGAGGGTCTGTTAACAGCTGCTGGCTAATTTCATTCCACATGGCATCAGCATGATTAACACGGTAAAAGCCCATGTGATCGTTGTTGACTTTAATAAGTCCATCAGTAGAAGGTGAGTAATTTGTAATAATTACCTCTGATGAAGAAAAGAATATTATGGTTTAGTTGAAATTTCCTGTTAGATATGTTTAATTTAATAGGAAAAATCTGATTAGTTATTAAAATTATACGGCTAATTAATACAGACAAAAGGCAAAAGTGTACATTTCACTAAATCTTAATTAAACTTTTGTACAAAGAATTATTTTGCCTTTTCATTATGTTCTTTCCCTATTTGGTTGTGGCTGATTCCTTGCAGTTATGTATGAATGTAATGTTCAAAATAAATTTCAGTGTAGATCAGAAACATAAGACACAGATGGATGGTTTAAAAATAGACACAAGGGGGATCGTGCAGAACAATTTGAATTGAATGAATGTACTGTAATTTTATTACCTGATTCATCTTTTTTAAATATTATGGTGCCATTTTTATTGCTGATAATTGAGTTCCACTGCACCGGAATATTCCACTTGTATCTAAAAAAATAATCAGTTAAAAACCGTGTTTAAAATATAACTACCCAGATAATATACAAACGAAATAAAATAATAAGGTAGGGATTCTGTGAAAACGCTATTTAAAAAACAATTGTTAATTAAATAATTCTCTAGAACAGTTAAAATATAGCAGACCAAATACAATTTCATTGTTTTACCTGTTAGCATTATTTTATTGAGCATTATTTAATTAAACAATTCAGATACTAGCAGCCCAGTATAAAAAGACAGGAGTGCTTACTATTTAAATTTAAACAACTTTTGTTGTAATTTTTAAAAATTATAAATTTGTCTTATTTTAATGTGTTTATATATACAATACAACGTACAAACAAGTTAATGAAATCGCTGGGAACTCTTTTGTACTTTTGCCAGTTAAATAAAAGATAGATTAAATTAACATATCACAAATCCTTGTATTTATTGCATTTCACAAAAAAAAGTTTCAGTTTCTTTTAAAATATATTTCATAAATTAAATCATCATATGGAATTTATATTTGAAACACATAATGGATTTATTTAATCTTTATGCTTATATTGTAAAAGAACTGAAATAAAATGTAAGACAAATACACATACCCTAGAGGAGAGCTAGGCTGGGTGGGGTCAGCAGAGGGATCCAAGAGAAATCTCTTTTGGGTAAGACTAGCTTCTGTAGCTGTGTTGGTAAAGCTCAGTACTGGGTAGCCCATCTGCTTGGTCCATGTGTCCATGACTTCTGCTACAGGTAAGGAACTTACCTGAGAATGATCGACAACACATTGATGTTGTTATCACGAACTGGCAGTGCAAAACTAATTGTTGTATAGTGTGTTTTCATTCTATGATATACTGTATAATCTTGTAACAAATTTTTTTTTAGACCCTAAACCTCCCACTCTGTACCGCAGCCTGGGTTCGCCAAAAGTCTGATGTCTTGGCATTCTGGAAAGTAAAGTCTTTCAGATATTTCTGCAGAAGTAAATGCATTGATATTAGCTGGTTAATATAAAAGATGAAAAATAAGGTACTTTTTAAAAAAGGGTGTAGTTTGCTTACCCGGCAGCCATCTCTAAATTTGTCACGACCCATCCAGTCCTCCAACATTCTTAATATAGAGGCTCCCTAAAATAAAATAAAATAATAATAATAATATTCATTCATTCATTATCTCCCGCTTCATCCTCTATTAGGGTCGCAGTGGGGTTCCCCATGCCCATCCAGGGGAGAACGTCTCGGGCGCTGGGCAGATAGACCCAGGACAGGCCGCCAATCCATCGCTGGGCACACACTTACTCACACAGACACACTCTATATGGGGCAATTTTGAGAATTCAATTAACTTGATCCATGTTTTTGGACTGTGGGAGGAAACCGGAGAACCCGGAGGAAACCCACGCAGACACGGGGAGAACATGGAAACTCCACCCAGATGGGGATTCGAACCGGGAATCCCTATATCCCTATTATTAAATAATAATATATTTAAATAAGAAAACTTGTGAAAATTAAACAGGTAATGTTTTTACATACACATGGCAAACAGACATACAAGTAAATGTACCTTGCTGTAAGATATTGCATCAAACACAGATGTAATTTCAGATGGAGTGGACACATTCACAATGATGGGGTGAGAAGAGAGGAGTGCATCATCAACCAAAACAGGAAATACATCATCAATGAGCATGATGTCTCGCTGGTCAAAGAAAGAGGTGGATTTTTAGATTTTTAGCACTTCACAACATGACCTTTTTCTTTTTTTTTTTAGATAAATGCTTTTAACCGAAATTAAGCTATAATTAATAACAATTTTAAAACCATAAACTGCTAATACAATATGTCACATAATAAAATGTATGATACATTTTATTAAGGACATTTATGACTTACACTAAACCTCTGATTTTATAATAAATACTATAAGTGCAAAACTGCTTGTTTAAAGCACTGAAAGTAAAATATATCAGAATTTAATAATATAATTTGTAATCAATAAATAAAAGTAAAAATCCATGTCTCCAATTTTTCTGTGTATAAAAATAAACTTTGTTCACCCCAATAAAACTAACCCAGGGTTATCTCCTTTTGAGACTACCAACAAGTTTTATTCTAAATGAGACTACCAGTGATGTCTACTGCAAGTGTTTGTGCTCACCATTCCCCAGAAGGGTTCGGCCTCCTCAACACCCACATATTCAAAGAAGCTGGCAAATCCCTCATTTAGCCACAAATCATCCCACCAGTCCATCGTAACAATATTTCCAAACCACTGCAGATAAAAGGCAAGCAATAGACGTAGAGTGAATTTAACACACATGTATCTTTATCACATGTGCATCTTGATCACAGATTTCATCTGGTTACTGAGTAGACTGTGTCACAATATAACATGCATATAAATACACAAAGAGATAAAACTAAGGGTTAATTACTGTATGAAGTAGACATGTTGGTTAGGTAGTATTGCATTATGTGCTGCTATTATGTTTTCATATTGTAAATATATTACCAATTCTAGTGCCATCTGTAAAATTTGATTGTTTTATAACTGCCATCTGGTTGCAACAACCTTAAAACTATTCATCAAAATACATAAAATCTGTTATCTGTTGTATCAATGTTCAAGGATGACACAAGGACTGTAGGGAAATGCACTAATCACATGGCACCAGCTATATATACATATATATAGAGTTGTAATTTATCTATGTTTGTTACACTGGCAAGTGTCTAAAAACCTCTAACTGATCTACTGTATATGTATATTGTAGGTAAGAAATGGACCTGGTGCACAAGCTCATGGGAGATGACACCAGCCACGCGTTGCTTATTGACAGAGGAAGACTCCTTCTCATCATACAGCAGGTTGCTCTCTCTGTATGTGATTAAGCCCCAGTTCTCCATTGCACCAGTTCCAAAGTCTGGGATTGCTATTTTATCTGCAATGAAAAATTATATCAGCTTAAGTAGTTTTTTCCCAGGATGTAAAATATTAATTATTATTAATATTAAACATTTGATGACTGTGAATAACCAACTTAGTTTCATGTAGGCAAAAGCGAAAGTTAAATGTACACTTTGTAGCCAAAAGTGTGATAAAACATGATCATGATCACTACTAGAACCTTCTTGATCCTCCCATTCCATGGGATTAGACTAGAAGACATGGCTCATATTAAACCTTTCAATGTATTTATAATTCAGTTGTAACATTTTCAGTATGTTTTGCTGGAATCTTTATAATGTTTTAACAGAGAGTGATGAAGAAGCGTCAACATATGTTGGCCATAGCTAGCAGGAATGGGGAACAAAGAAAACAAAATTTTAAACTTACCGAGTTTTGCAATCGAATATGGCATGTCAAAATATTCTTCAAAATAATCAAATATGACCTTTGTGACATTTGCGGCATATTCAGCAGTGTGGATCTGCAACGGCTGAGCATAGATTCTCAACTGCAGGGTAAGAGGATAGAAAATAACAAAATATATCAAACTGAACAGCACTTCATTCTCACATATTTAGGAATTTTTATGTAATTCATGTCCTGTTATTGTTTGTATAAATGGGACACTTACTGGTATGTTTCTTTTAGACTTCCGCTCCACATATGTGAAGCGGTGCACTGCAAAGCACACCAAGTAAGTGCTCATCTTAACCGACTTCATAAAAGTGGTTGTTTTCTTCTGATCTGAATCCGACTTTTCACTCTGTGGTGAGAAAACCAGCATTTGTCACTTAATCTCAGTCATACGATCCTGAAAAAGGTCATTTTGAACACATTACCTCCACTGGCATGTTGGACAAGGCTTTATAATCCTTGTCGTGGGTGATGGAAATGTTGTATGTTGCTTTTTTGTTTGGTTCATCAAAACATGGGAAAGATTTACGAGCATCGGTGGGTTCATGATCTGTGGCTGCAATTTTTCTGAAAGAGATCATTGGAGGCTTGTGTAACCCGACACCTGTTTACATTTTGCTCAACGGCTTACTATGTATACACAGCTTGGTGGTCTATAACATACTGTATCATCACACTGTTATTTTGATTTTTATAATTATTTTTTTAATTAAAATAAAGCCATGGCCCATGCAGTAAAATTTAAGTGATACGTATAAGTGATACGTATAAGTATACATTTTCCTTTAAGCTGTGGTTCTTCACCAACCACATATTATTCTATTTAATTTTAATAAACAGTATTGCACAGACGTTGCTCACATTCAACCACTATTTCTCTGCTATGATTTAAAACCTTTATTACAACACCTCAGTCTCAGATTACCATATCCAGTGTTTCTTACACAAATGTACACAATACGGCATAAATCATCATTTTAGCTGTCAATTCTGCACTGAGAAGTTTGCTGTGTAGGCAACTCTACCATATTTATTTCATAAAATGTTTTTCTTTACTAAGCAAGTCATAGTGTGCTTCAGTAACTTTCAAGAAATTGTAATTATTTTCTATTATTTCATTCATTCATTCATTATCTCCCGCTTATCCTCCATTAGGGTCGCGGTGGGGTTCCCCATGCCCATCCAGGGGAGAACGTCTCGGGCGCCGGGCAGACAGACCCAGGACAGGGCGCCAATCCATCGCTGGGCACACACTCACTCACACAGACACACTCTATATGGGGCAATTTGGAGAATTCAATTAACTTGATCCATGTTTTTGGACTGTGGGAGGAAACCGGAGAACCCGGAGGAAACCCACGCAGACACGGGGAGAACATGGAAACTCCACCCAAATGGGGATTCGAACCGGGAATCCCTAGCGCTGAGAGGCGAACGTGCTAACCACTAAGCCACCGTGCCGCCATTTTCTATTATTTAAAATAAATAATTTTCTTATTATGGAATTTGGAACTGAAAGCTGATGCTGTTTTTTCAAACAGGGCTCTCATTGCGATCTGTGCCTTCATCTCTTCTCTCTTATACAGATTGTTTTCTGAGAAATGCAGCAAGCATTTTCTCAGAAACCCCCTAAACCAAATTCTTTCACTTAGATTCAAACAAATTTGAATAATATATAAAATATATAATTTTCAAAAACTTTAAGTTGTGTAATCAAGTAATGTTTTACTTTGATAAAGATTTTAAATTAAGATGGCAAACAGCTAATAATTAATAAGTGAGTTAAAGCAAAAGGTATGTTGTAATACAAACTGTTGAAGTTCATGAAGACACAAACAGTTCAAATTCAATGATCAAGTAAATGCCATCAGACTGGCACACCTGATTTTGCTGTTTAAAACACATATATAAAACAGCCTTACTCATATGAAAGATTTATTTAAACTTACCTGACTTCTCCATTCTCAAGATATGTCGTTTTGTAAAAACCAACAAGAGAGCCATTGAGCCATCCCTGGAATGGTAGTGTAAGGATATAATACTCATCTGTGCTTGTAGCTTTTAGATCCTCTGTTGTCTCCACTACTACATATTCATTGCGAGTATACTCGAAACATCCCTTGACCATTATGGAGTTCATGCTGGCTCCATTGCCAAATTGCAAAGTGGGCATGTCAGAAACAAATGTTTCTCGGATGTGTAGCCATAAGTGTTTACTTGGTTTTCTCAAATTAAGGTATATAGACACAGTGCCAGTATAAATATCTGTGTCTAAATTGGGTTCCATATGCAGGTTGTAGTGAAATGGAATGATGAAATCCGGCAGTCGAAAGTTGACCCAGCCTCCAGTGGTATCATTGGAGGACTTACAGGGGCTCCTGTCAGCAATGGGGCTGCTTGTCGTTGGAACAGATGTTGGAACAGATGTTGCTGTTGGTGCTGGAGTGATGCCCTCATCGTTAGACGTGGTCTTCTGACTTAAACCAACCCCAAGTCCCACTGCAATTCCAGTCAGTATCACAGCCAGGCAGATGAGAGCAGCATGCTTTCCTTGTATGCAGTAGCGTTTCTCTTTCTTTTCTAGATCAAAATTTTGCATGGTTAGTCGTCAAAAGTTATACTTAACTAAAACTGCTCCTTCCGGCAACACAAACCGACTTTTACAAACATACAGATATAAGCTAGCTGTCCTTTAACCTCAACTTCCTAATCCCTCCCTAAAGAGCAGCCAGCTTTGGCTGGGTATCTCAGAGTTTTCCAGATGTGTAAAGAATACACACTCATTTATCAAAACTCTCACAGAATTTGAAACAGCTGTTTTTAAAAAGTATATTTAATTAAATATTTTAAGTCATTGGCCCAAAAGTCCAAAAATTGATATCTGCTGACAGAACTGAATAGATCAGGATTAGTCTAACAGCAGTGAAATATAGTCATGAGAACAGCAGAATTCATACTCTCGTTAAGTTATTCATAAATCCATGCTGGTTAATCAACAATTTAGAGAACAGACACAAAAAAGAATAATGTGGAGGAAGGATGAAGGGCAAAAGGTGGGGCAGAGGAACGGTTTATTGTAGTCGGGAGATTTTTACTAATTTACAATGTAATCAGTGTGTTTACACAGTTTTCTAGTCAAATGTATCTAGTTAAAAAATATATATACAAATACAAAAAATTCAGTTACAATACAAAAAGCCATAAATATGGATTAAAAGCAATACATTTAATAATCAGTGAACATACATTTTATGAATGAAAATATTAAGTTGTTTACATGTTAAACCACAAGCTTTTATGACATATCATTCTAAGTTGCTCTTCTTATTATGATTATGTTATTATGTCTGCAGCTCAACAGCTTTTACAATTCTGGTAAGGCTTTCCACAATTTTTGAAGTGTTAAAAAATCCATTTATTCAGGAGAGCACTTCTGATGGTCTGGCTCACAATCTTTATTCTAATTCACTGGGGTTGATATCAGGTCTCTGTGTAGGCCAGTCAAGTTTTTCTATGCCAAACTCACTCAACCATGTCCTTATGGACCTTGCTTTGTGCATTGGGACACAGTTATGCTGGAACCGAAAAGGCCTTTCGCTCAGTATTCCCACAAAGCTGGAAGCATGGAGTCATTCAAAGTGCTAGGTGCTTGGTTTTATATAACTATTTCAATGGGACTACATAAAACAACTGAATTCAATGATTAAGTAATCAATAAGTAATTTATATTTTACTAAACATTTCTGTAGAATTTTTAATTTTTTAAAATTGATCTAAATACCATCTAACTATCTTACACTTTAAACCAGTGATGAAAAAATTACAATATATTTATATAATAAAATTCATTCATTCATTCATTATCTCCCGCTTATCCTCTATTAGGGTCGCAGTGGGGTTCCCCATGCCCATCCAGGGGAGAACGTCTCGGGCGCTGGGCAGATAGACCCAGGACAGGGCGCCAATCCATCGCTGGGCACACACTTACTCACACAGACACACTCTATATGGGGCAATTTTGAGAATTCAATTAACTTGATCCATGTTTTTGGACTGTGGGAGAAAACTGGAGAACCCGGAGGAAACCCACGCAGACACAGGGAGAACATGGAAACTCCACCCAAATGGGGATTCGAACCAGGAATCCCCAGCGCTGAGAGGCGAACGTGCTAATCACTAAGCCACCGTGCCGCCCCACATTAAAATCTAACACTATTAAAGTTAATAATCATTTAAATTAAATTAAATGACAGGTGACAGGTGTCCTTTAACATCTCTGCACAACAGGATATAGCATTCAGTCAAAGGTAATTGCCATTATAGCAGAGATCATCACAGTTCTGACATTGGCAGGCCAGCTATATACAAACCACTCGATTTGTAATGTGCAGGAATTTATTTGGATTACTCAAGTGGACATAAAGTTGGTTATATTTACTCTAAATAAACAGTAACAGAGCAGCCTGGAAACCTTACATAATAAACCAAATTGTGCAGTACATTGAAATGTCTATAAAAGGGCACCAAATATGGTGTAATTTTCAGGGACAGCAATATGCTTAAATCTTTTTCTAAAGTAAAATAGTTTAGAGGGTGGCACAGTGGCTTAGTGGTTAGCACGTTCGCCTCTCAGCACTAGGGATTCCTGGTTCAAATCCCCATCTGGAGGGAGTTTCCATGTTCTCCCCTTGTCCGCATGGGTTTCCTCTGGGTTCTCCGGTTTCCTCCCACAGTCCAAAAACATGGATCAAGTCAATTGAGTTCTCCAAATTGCCCCATATATAGTGTGTGTGTCTGTGTGAGTGAGTATGTGCCCAGTGATATTTTGGCACCCTGTTCTGGGTGTATCTGCCCAGCACCCGAGACGTTCTCCCCTGGATGGGCATGGGGAACCCCCCGCGACCCTAATAGAGGATGAAGCGGAAGATAATGGATGGATGGAAATAGTTTAGATGAATAACACTGGTCAACTCAAAATGTTTGCTTCATGAACACTCTCAGGTGTTTACTTATTATTTTGAACTTCTGGTACAAAAAAACACATACAGATTTTTTATGACATACAATTCTAAAATCATTTATTTGTGAATTGTAAATGTAGAGTCAAGTGCGGTAAGTGACTTTCACCAAGACATTTGCATTATGGGAAAAAGTGTGTATGTGAAGGTTTTTAAAAACTAATGTTTCTGCAACTATTAACTACCCAGAGAGCCTTTAAAGAACTGGTTGGTAACTTTTTATATACATGCCCACTGGACTCACAAAACACACATAAACCGAAAACTGCACTACAAAGAACGGATACATTATTTCAACCCATGTGATGTGGATTCCTAAGGTTGTAAATATACGATGGCTTTAGAGATTGTGAGTGCTTGACTGCCCTGTGTCCCTCTTCTCTAACATCCCTCCCATCTCTCTCTCTCTCTCTCTTTCTCTCTCTCTTTCTGCTCGGACTGAAAGCATGGCGGCGGTAGTGGCTATAAGGCAGTGTGAGACGGACGGCTGCAGTAAAGAGGCCAAACTGCAGTGTCCTACGTGCATTAAGCTCGGGATACAAGGCTCATATTTCTGCTCTCAGGTAGTTCTTAGTTTGCTGTGAGTTACTGCGGCGGTGGTGTTATTCTTCAGCTAGTTAGCACGTTGCTAAACCTGTGGTCCCGCCTCGCTTTCAGCATTAGCGCCCAGGCTAGCTCAGCTAGCAGTGTGGCCCAGAGCAACCGGTTTATATTGAAATGTTTCCTTTATCTGTGTGCACTCATGTTTCCCACACGCTGTAAACTTTCAAGCATGATTTACTCGCTAAAGCTTATTAGCTAAGCTTAATTTGTCAACCCATGCGAACTGTTTAGGTAAATTGGTGTTAGCGCGACGCAGTGTTTTTCAGCTGCTGTGTAGAACTGTTTCAGTTCAATCACGCTCCTCTTTTATTCGTAACTGAAAATTCAGCTTTTCTACTAACACCAGAAAAGCAAACTGCACTGCTTTAATGAATAAGACGAGAGTCTGTATACCACCATGTTTCATTTAGAGAATGTACAGATTAAATGTTCCAGTCTGTAAAGTGATCTTTGCTGCTGAATTCTTGGGTCAGGTTTAACAGCTGCAGTCTGAAGGGTCGCCACCTGTTGCGTGGCTGCAGAAGCCTGGAGACTGCGTGATCACTTCCACTCCTAATACACCTATAACGATCCCCAAAATATTAAACCTACATTCACCTAGTATAATTAGGTATTCCTTTGATTAGGGTTCTCTTTTAAAGTTGAGCAACGATGAATTCACTGAACTGCGCTGTTACAGAAGATATATGTTTAAACGCATTCTATGGAATAAACAGTTAACCTGAAGTCTATAAATAAATGCAGTTAGTATTCATCCATCCATCCATTATCTTCTGCTTATCCCCTATTAGGGTCGCGGGAGGTTTCCCCATGCCCATCCAGGGGAGAAAGTTTCAGGCTCTGGACAGATACACCCAGGACATGGTGCCAATCTATCATTGGGCACACACTCACTCACTCACACAGACACACTATACAGGACAATTTAGAGAATTCAACTGACCTTGATCCATGTTTTGCAAATGTGGGAGGAAACCGGAGAACTCGGAGTAAACCCATGCGGACAAGGGGAGAAACTACACCTATATTGGGATTCGAAAACGGGAACACCTAGTGCTGAGAGGCAAATGTGATAACCACTAAGCCACTGTGCCGCCCTATTTAGTATTCATGTTAACCTAAAAATATTAGGTAAAGATTATATAATTTAGATTATGACAGACCCAACTATTATGTTATTTATTGCAACTAAATGTGAGCTAATAATTTAAAGCATGAACCCTTAAATATGAGAATGAGATTTAGTTCTAACTGAGCTACTATCATCCTAAAATACAACAGTAGTGAAGTGGCTTGTGATTATACATAGTGTATGATTTCTATGAGAAGAATAATGTTTTTTTATATTGTTCAGCTATCATAAATTGTTTCCGCTACGTCATACCCGAAAGTCCGTTTCATTGCTTTTGCTCAGCTAAGATCAGCAGCATCTGGGTCAAAGCTTAATCTTTCTGAACTACTTTCCTCCTCTTGCAGTGAAAATGAGTCAAATTGGTGCATTAAAGTAATAAAGCAGCAAAATTGCAATGCATGCTGCATTTTTTGTAACAAATTGTCAAGTGGAACCTCTCTTTCAGTAGGACAAAATTAGCAATGTAAATGTGAAGAATGTTGCTGCATATCATCTGAAAGTTTTTTTTTTAATTTACTGCCTGTGCTTGCACTGTTAGTGTTGCACTATGCTTGTTTACAACTAATAGTGGTTAAAAGTAAAAGATACACATCTGTGATAGTTATTTCAATACTGTATACTTTGCTCTGTTTGGTCCCATTCGAGGTCTGCACTATGGCTTCAGACTTAATTCCCAACCACCATCACTATGCAGTTGTTTAGCTACAGCTATTTGTTTAGCTATACAGCTATTATATATGTTTTTATTATTTAAATTTTTTTTATTTTTTGATGTGTCTATATAAAAACTTTCTTTAGAGAAGTCTAAAACTAGCAGCTACTGTAGTAACATGCAGCCTTTAAACTAACACTGTATTAAGATACTAATAATATATAAATAATAAAATTTTTCATTATAGCGCTAATGAATTTTTGCTTATATAAGCCAGTGGTTTATAAATTTTGTCCCTCTCAACTGTACCCTCACATTTTAGTGCTTTACCCTACAAACCTGGTCCATCTTAAGTAATTAACAAATTATTTCAAAGCAAAACCATGTGCACTAGATACTCCAGGACAAGGTTCGGACTGTAAGCTATATAAACATGTATTAATGTACCAAATATATTAGTCTTATACTTTGGAATGATATTTGGGCATATAAGGTAATCATGTATGATGTCGACTGTCTTTTATGTGTTTATAGGAATGTTTTAAAGGCAGCTGGGGTACCCACAAACTGCTTCACAAGAAAGCAAGTATGTAGGATACTAACATTTCAGTGTTACTGAATTACTGTTTTTTTAAGTGCTTCTGATAACACTTGTATATTTGAGCAGAGGAAGAAAAAACAAATGATGAGGGTAAAAACTGTGTGGAGAAGGAGGTCAACACTGATCCTTGGCCTGGATACAAATACTCTGGCAAATTACGACCGCACTATCCACTGGTATGATGTGTGGAATTCCAGTAGTTATGAAACAAATACAACTTAGGATAAAAAAAAAAATTGTTGCTCAGTGAAAAATAACATTTTCTAATTTTCTTTTCAGACACCAATGCGACTTGTTCCAGGAAACATCCAGAGACCAGACTATGCTGATCACCCACTAGGTAGCCGAATGCTGGAATTGCTGCACAAACACCATAACCAGTTTTGTAGTTCCTACAGCAGACATTATTTCACAATTTGAATGTGCCGTTCAGTACAAACAGGAACCTAGGTCAAAGTCATAAGTAGGAAGGAAAATTAAGATTAAACAGTCCTAGTAGTCAATATGCTGACTTTTACTGACTCATTTAATGTTTAATTAAACAAGTGCACTATTCTAGAAAATCATTTTACTTTCAAAATAACATAGTGAGTTTAGATAACATGTTATATTACTGAACACAACAAATTTGATAACATAAAATTATTATTATTTTTTTTTCTTATCTTAAGCTTTGAAAAGTGCCCTAATTTTAAAATGTTTTACTAACCCGTGTGACAAACATTCAGCCTGAACTACCGATACAAACTGAATGTGCTGTTTGAAGCCTTCTATATAAGGGCTGGTAACGAGTGTTATGTATTTGTAGCAAGTAATTAGACACAAATGTAAAGATTAATTCTGTATCATGTTTGAACAGCAACTGCTTCTTCTCTGTGTACCAGTCTGTGTTGATGAGGCTTTAAATGATGATTTTTATACTGTTAATCTTTGTATTTTTCAACCAGCTTGTTTGTACTCTTCAGATGTAGTCATCAAAATGCTATCTCTTATATAGCCTTTGTATGTCTACAAGTTAATTTATGGATCACGTGTAAAGTTATGAATAGGCTTGTTTTCCTTTTTATTGAGCGAAAAACCTCACAACCATATTTTCTTATATACAATATTTTTTTAAAGAGTTAAAGGTTAAATTGTGTTTTTTATATGACCAAATGCAAGGAGTTCTCCACAATAGATTTCCAAAGTGCTGTTCAATATTCTGTCATTAATTTAGAAGTGGATTTCATGAATTCTGCAAATAGGGTCAGAGTTGATCAATACCAAACTTTCCCCTTAACCCAGTAAGGTTTTCATTTTCATTGTGGACTACTAGTAATCTATTTAAAGCTACAAAATCTATTCCTTTCACCTGTTTATAATTGGTTCATGTAGAATATTTTTGCTTGGCTTTAGATTCGGCTTTATGTCGCACCGTATGAATAATAAATTCAGAAATCTAGAAAACTCCAGATTTTCTTGCAACAGTGATGCATAATAATTAACACAAAATAAAAACATTTCTATGCTTTGTGTGTTAATGGTAACCAGTCAATGCACACAAACAACTGCCGTAGTTTCCTAAATATTTAGCTTTACATAGTCTAAACATCAAATCAGTCGTCAGAAAAGTAGCATGAATTAAATAAAATGAAATATAGTAACTTGGTAATTGAAAAAACTTGCTGTGCAAACTTCCATATAACTAAATAATGACTAATGGTTTAAGAAAAAAAAATGAAAGTAATAAACCAACAAAACAGTAAGCTTAAGTTTTATATCAAATATTTTTGTGATGTTATTTTTATGTACAAGAAGACAATATGTGATTTATCCTGATTACTGTTTTTCTCCACAATAATTAATCAAACAAATGAACAAGTCTAAGGAGTTTATCTTCTTAGCCTCTTAAGTTTTTTAACCAAGGTATTTTTTTTTTGTTATTTCCATAAAAAAGTTTAATGTTTTGTTATTTTGGGGATTGCCCAGGGGTGTGGTACGTAGATATCCCCACAGTGTTGCGTGTCCTATGTAAATGTGTGTGGAATACATGTGAGTTTGAGGTGGTTGTTTTTATATATATATATATATATATATGTGTGTGTGTGTGTGTGTGTGTGTGTGTGTGATCCTTCAACGTTTTGTCTGAAGCTTTTTTCTTGCTCACTGCAGCAGAAGGGGTTGGGTTGCTGGCAGGTACGAGGCTCATCAACTGTTGTGATTAGATGCTGTTCGTCTCGTGGATTTTTTTGTTTGTGTAAAACAGATTGTGAAAGAGGTTGTAATTGTCTATGTTTAGTAGCATGGCTCTCATATGTTTTCACTATTTTGCTGAAGTTTTAGATCACAAAGCAAAGTAATTATTTAATCAAAGGAACTGATTAAACAGTTATTCTTCAGTAGCCAATGGGGAGATTACGGTGGTGGCCATAATCTGTAACAGAATGTGTGAGGAACATGAATCCTTCTGGTCACTGACTAGTATTTTATGTGTGTAGGTATGTCTGAGACAGAACAGACTCTTAAAGGGACATCCCAAATTAAGATCCTGAGTCCTGAAGAAACTGAGGGAATGAGAGTAGTCTGCAAGGTAAATTAAGACTTTTGTATCACTTGTGATTTCTCTTGCCACTCTGCAGAATTCTTTCTCTCCATAGCTGCATTCACACTGCATGTGAAATGTGTCCAAACATGTTCTTTAAATTTGATATTTTATTTAATAAAGCAGAAACAGAAAAGAAACTTTGGAACCATCATGATCTCAAACACATAACTAAAATCAAATGATTTTAACACACTGGGAATACTACTAGTAAATAATAGTATTCTTTAAAGCATTTTTAGCCAATATTTTTATAATTCCATAAAGATCATTTATTTGGTAAGTTCACTTATAAAATATCAGCATTTGACCATCACAAGGGTTATTATTTTGAATACTCACAAGTCAAATGTTTCAGAAGGAAAATACATTTTTTCACTAGAGCTAGACATAGAGCTCTAAATGTCTAAAAAACTTAAAGAATAAAAAAAGAAAATCAAGATTTGAACAAGGTTGTATAAAGATTTTTTTTGATTCTCAATGCAATGTAAAATTAACCATCAAAAATGATGGCAGAGAGATTATATACAACTAGCCCCTTCTTGGCCCTTGTGGTAATGTTGCCTTCAAACAATGTAAACATTAATTCATTCATTCATTATCTCCCGCTTATCCTCTACTAGGGTCGCGGTGGGGTTCCCCATGCCCATCCAGGGGAGAACGTCTCGGGCGCTGGGCAGATAGACCCAGGACAGGGCGCCAATCCATCGCTGGGCACACACTCACTCACACATACACACTCTAAATTGGGCAATTTTGAGAATTCAATTAACTTGATCCATGTTTTTGGACTGTGGGAAGAAACCGGAGAACCCGGAGGAAACC
>JAFMOD010000419.1:3389094-3421223 GCA_019802435.1 Corydoras maculifer | reverse complement strand
TATTAGTCAAGGGAAATTATCAGGAATAACTATTTTTTTTTTGTGGACAGATCAGTTGCATGTCAGGGTACAATAATGAGTTGTGATTGATAGAGTTCTGAATACATCTTACTTATTTACATAGTGCCTTTTCCATGTTTGAAGATGCATAATAATCAAAATTGTAAAAGATTTTCTAAATCAACTTTAAAAGGCATTTTAATTTAAGGTTTCAGTGAACATGTTATTTTACCTCCAAACAGGGTTCCTTTCCATGTCTTTCCAGAGATAAGCTGTATAGGCCTGGCAGAGAAGTCATGAAGATCTGTCCAACCAACGAGTATGCTTACACCCCATCCTTTACTACATGACTCCAGAGCACTTCTCTAAATAGAGGGACAAAGGACTTTCTTATTTAAAACATAGAGCACAAGTCAACTTGAACTCAATTAACCATGTTAATCAATTATCAATCACCAGGTTAACAATGCTTACCATGACCGCTACATTGCCCACACACTCCAGGGAGAAATCTACCCCTCCATTGGTCATTTCCATCAGAACATCGCTAACGGGCTTTTGATGTGAGTTAGGGTTTACAAAATCTGTGGCACCAAAGACTTTAGCCTTTTCAAACTTTTGTTCATTTATGTCCACTGCGATGATTCTGGAGGCCCTGGCATTCTTACAGCCCATGACCGCAGCCAGACCCACTGCCCCCAGTCCAAACACTGCGCACACTGAGCCTGGCTCCACCTAGAAAAATGGGACACTGCAGCCAGCAATTCATGGAGTAAATAATCACATAGAGCCAAAGAACACATCAATCTACGAACCTTGGCAGTGTTGATGGCTGCTCCATAACCAGTTGCAATGCCACAGCCTAGTAGGCACACCCGATCAAGTGGGGCATCATCACGAATCTTTGCAACAGCAATCTGGTTAATGACGGTGTACTCTGAAAAGGTGCTGGTTCCCATGAACTGCAGGACTGGCTGGCCACGGCAGGATAAACGGGTGGTAGATTCTGACATTTGAGCATATCGCTCACTGGACCTTTAAATCGATTAAAACACTTTTTGTTTGTGAGGGTGTGGTTTTGTTTATATTGATTGTGTACACTATACTACCACAAGAAATGGGTGGGGTGGTTCAGGATTGAGGTTAACATATGGTATATATGTTGCTTTTGAAGTTTCTAAAGTTACACATGACTACATATTTTAAATCACTTGTGCATTGCGTTTTTATTATATGCATGTACTTATGTTGCAGTAATTTTTACCAGTTCTTTTCACACAAGTTCGTCTTTGGACTCTTGCAGAACTTGCACTCTCTACACTGTGAAATGAAGAGGGGTATGACCTTATCACCTAAAAAACATTGCAAAACACATGCAGTCTGGTCAGTCCTGACAAGAAAACAAACAAATCTCAATACACAGAAAATTGTGTGTCCTTACCTGGTTTAAATTCAGTGACTCCTGGTCCAACACTTTCCACTATGCCTGCTCCCTCGTGGCCGAGCACAGCAGGGAAACCCTCCTTATGCTGCCCCTCAAACAGATGGTACAAATCGGTGTGACACACACCTGTAGCAATCACCTAGAACATTAGACAGAACTCTGCAGCTTTGTAATTCATTCAAACAATTTATTTAGTTAAGTAAAGACTTAAAAGAAAGAAATGTTTAACCTTGATTCGTATTTCATTTTTTTGAGGTGGAGCTACTTCAATCTCCTCTATCATCAGCGGCGCACCAGACTGCCAGGCCACAGCAGCCTGGCATTTAATCACCTAAAGCATACACACAAGTTAAAATAGATTCTGTTGCTCTCGTGAATAGTGCAGTATGAGAATAACTGCTGCAGTTCCACTTAGCTTGCAGTCATACCATCTGCTTGTCTGTTCAGCAATGTCAAGAGTAGAGAGTTCATAACCTCACCGTTAACTCCATTACTATAAAGACTTTTATATTTAAAAAATATATCTTGCAACTACAATAACAAATATTTAACAAACACATGTAAGCTAATCCAAAAACTATATCACTTAATAATAGTGCAGTCTACATATCTGTCAAAATTAACTAGAATCATCATAGTGATGATATTAAAAACAAGGCCATATTAAAAAAGGACATGACAGTTTGTATTCTATACTCATATTTAACATAAAAGTTGAATCATAATACATAGATGCATTAGTAATTGTTTAGTTTTAGGTGTGTTGAACTGAACACCTTCTAATGGTCAACAAATAGTGCAGTTCTGAATTATATACAGCTGTGTAGAAAAGTGGAATGAGACGTACCTTTCCTGCAGTGGTCATGACTTAAAGCAGTCACTAAAAAGAGAACACACAAGAAACTTGGCACTTTTATATATACTGAAATCTGAATGTGGAGAAAATTTTTTCCCTCTCTATGTTGGGAGGAGTTGTATTAGCAGATAATGAAAAAAGTGGACGAACCACACTTAAAACATCACCAATTTATCATTATTTTGCTGTGGGGCTGTTAGTGGTTTGGTTCCAACAGTTACAAAATACTTGGCAATAGTGAATCAAGTCAAATAGTAACGAAAGATATCTTGTAATCTCTGAACAGCCATTAAAACTGAGCCTAGGAGTCTATTCTAAATACAATGTTTAATGAAACTGATATTAATGATAAATTGTTGAATATATTCCACTTAGCTAAATGTAATTCACTGATACACATCTCCTTCATTTTTGGCACGCCAGCTTTACTAAACTATTTTCCTTCTTTTTTTCCCTTCTACTATTTGCCTTTCAGATGCATATTTGAACAGAACTCAAGCCATCTGGATACAACTGGATGATTTTACTGTTAAAGTAATCATGCAGAAATCTATGGTTATGTAAGTATTTCTTCATACACATGCACATGAGAATGAAATGTAAATTTTTGGACATCTGGATTGTTTTTCAAATATGATTAGACATGCATGATTTTTGCCACAATTTATCAGTGTTGCTGATCTGCAGTACACTTATAATTATTTTATGCCTCTTTTGGGAAGAAATTTTCCAACATGTGTCCAATTCAGAACAATGGAATATAAGAACAATAAAAGAAATACTAAACGGTTAACGTGTATTTTTTTTATAAGAAAATATATTAAATTTGCTTTTGCACCATTTGAATCCACAAAGGTGTTCAAGTGCTAAGCTAATCAATTTTTTTCATATAACTTACTCAGCTGGACAATCACTCCTTAATATAAAAGATGTGTTAACATGTAACCGAAAATAATCGAAATAATCCTGCAGGCTTGGGTTGGGATCATGTTGGAAATTCAGTGTACTTGCTATTTATGCTTGTGTTACTTAAAAAATCATTTTACAGTTTTCAGGGCATGCCTTAATAAATATAAATGTCCACAGAGAGCCACTC
This sequence comes from Corydoras maculifer, assembly GCA_019802435.1. Lineage (NCBI taxonomy): Eukaryota > Metazoa > Chordata > Actinopteri > Siluriformes > Callichthyidae > Corydoras > Corydoras maculifer. Next base: position 3,417,827 of record JAFMOD010000419.1, on the reverse strand, counting down.
TTTCTATATTTAAAATAAAATTATATTATAAGCAGGGCGTGGGTTTTCTGTGGGTTCTCCGGTTTTCTCCCATAGTCCAAAAACAGAGATTCAAGGTAAAATGGCTACTCTACATTGCCCCTATATAGTGTGTGTGTGTGCGTATCTGTGTAAATGAGTGTGTCCAGCAATGGATTGGTGCATCTGCCCCTGGGTGGGCATGGGGAATCCAACCACAACCCTAGTATAGAATTAAGTGGACGAGATAATTAGATATGCATTATAAACGAAATTTTTAGCGTTAATACTGGATCTATACTATGTGATATAAGTGGTATACTAATTACATTATTATTATTATTATTATGCAGTATAATTACATTATAATGTGAAGTTCTAATCAGACCAAAACCGTGTTAATTGCACTCACATTATTATAGTCAGCATGACTATACTCTTCTTTAATTATTTCAGTTTGTTAAAGTGTTGTTCTTGTCAAAATATAATTATCCATGTGCTTAAATATTGTAGTAATGTAGTTGTATAAGGGAGAAGTCACTAATGCCATTTCAGAGCAGAAACAAGTACAATTAAGCTCATTTTTCTTGTATGCATCATGAAATCACCATAAAACTCAAATTTATCAAAACTACTATTTTAACACATTTTATTCAGATATGCAAATATTGTCACAGTTCATTAGTATATTCGTAGTATTTCCCAGTATGTTTATCCAAAAGTCATATACAAAATACGATCATATTGCCAAAAATAATTATTTAAATAATTGCATAAAATCTGATTCGGTAGGAAATCTGCAAATGTTTTTTTAATACACTTATTTTGGTGGATTCATATAAACAGTTCAGATCACACATTGGACTTAGTTACAGCTATAACACAATCGATCATGCAGAATGAGATCATATTTCAAAACTATTGAATTTACAAGATTATTGTAGCAGCTAAGCCAATACCTAATCTGGAACAGCTACACAACTTCTGCCCTGACAATGATATGTGCATTCATAACACCTTTATATCGTATGTATTAAAATAAAATTAATTAAATCTAAATTACAAGCAATACTACAATATGTAAAGTGTAAATGAAAAGCTAAAGTAAAACCCAGAGATAAAATGCTTATCAGCATAACACTAAAGCTCATGTTTGATGGTATGAAAATGCATATTCTAATTTCTTTGCATATAATTATAAAATAATAGAGGCCTGTATACAAACATAAATTAAACTCTTGCATTAGTTACATGTACTTAACATACCATTATGAAAATGCCAAATTAATATGAACATTAATAGCTCCCATCTTGTACAGCTATATAACAGCTGATAAATTCATCAGGTCACAAATTTAACTGTTGATCTTTTCCTAATCAAATTTCAAGCTAAATGGAGTGAAGCTAGTGTGCTCTCTAGTGCACATTTGAGGAGAATGCAGGATTGAACATAAAGCAATTGGATGGATAAATGTGAGCAATTCTTAACGATAATCTTTGTTAGAAAAATAAAAAGTGACGTTTCAATGCTAGTTGGGAATATATCATTATCAGTAGTCAATGTAGACTGATTTATTCGACAAAGGCATGCATCAAAACACCTTAGTAAATGCATAGATAACAATTAATCAGTCCTTCATAATAGTGTTCCATATAGTCATACCATCTGGTTTTAGCCTACAGCTATATTTGCAGTGTAAAAACATTTAACCCATGTTAATGTCAATGTTGTTGTTAGACTTTGCATATCAAGTTTGCTCTTTTTAATAATACACCTTGGATTATAATATTTTTCAGAGCACTGTTTGCATTCATTCAAGGCTGGCAAAGAAGAAAACCCCAAAACACTGTACATTATAAAGCTCACAATTGACAATCATTAAGCTGAATCAGGCATTAGGTCCGAATAGGACAGAACAAACACTCAGGGTTTTATCTCTTTGTTTCCCCTAAGACTGGCACTTTCTAGTCTGACCCTTTGATAGTTCAGGTGGTTACTTCTGAATGTAGATGATGACGATGCACAGAGTTCCCACAAGGCCCAGGGCCTGTATGCCAAGGAACCAGAGAAGTAGCCAGAATAAGATAACCACCACAGGCTCAACAATCTTCTCCCCAAAGTAGAGTTGTGTAAAGCCCACTCCTCTTAAACACTTATTAAGCATTCCAAACAGAGTTCCCAGCTTCTCACAGTCATCAATTTGAGCTGCTTCCTGGACAGAATCCACTGTTCCCTGAGGCTCATATACTAGGTTAGTAGCGCCTGAAAGCTGTGCTTTTCCCCTGAGGTCATTCTAAAAAAGTAGAAAGTTTGATTAGCATGATGAGCAAACAATGTGGCTTATTTTGTAAAGCATCAGTATGTAACATCACATCAAAAGCAGAAGGACATTTCTACATATATACTTAACCAATAAATGCTGTGTTTTCACTACACAGGACTCATACACAGAGTGATCAGACTTGGGATAAACACCTGCTACACCAGTGATGGCATGCAGCCTAAAAACTGAGGATTTGTAGTAATTTAAATGTTTAACATTTAAATGTTTGATTAGACCTAAAGCCATACCTAAAGCCATACCAAACATTTAAATGTTAAACATTTAAATTACTACAAATCCTCAGTCTTTAGGCTGCATGCCATCACTGGTGTAGCAGGTGTTTATCCCAGGTCTCGATAAACAAAGTTTGAAAAACACTCTGGTTATTTCATCAGTCCAATTCAGGGCTCACACACAATCACGTTTATTCTTGAGGGAAATTTATTATCTCCAAATAACTTGACCAACATTTCATTGGACTGTGGGGTAAAACTCACATATATGTGGAGAACATGCAAACTTCCCATTATAAAGATGCAGGCCACCCACCAGGAAATTAAACCCAGCACGTTCTTACTGTAAGGTGATTGCGCTGCCCTCAGGACCAGTGTATTGAGACAATCACAGTCAGTTACAACTCTATTTGAGAAAATATATTTTGCACAAAATGTTGTGAATACCCAAAACTTAAAAGCTTCTATTTTTAAACCCATTTGTCTACAGGCATATGTTTGGTGCCTACTGAAAGACAGAATGTAGGAAATTCATACAACTGTCAGAATCATTATACTGAGATTTAATGGGGAGTAGTGAAGGTTGCAACCACAGGTCAGATTAAATTTGGGGCAAATGATTATGACGAAATTGTTTTTGAAATTGTCTACTGTAAGCTTATAAATAGGAATAAGTTCACAAAAGTACTTGAAGACTACAGTAAACAAATCCCTGGGCTACTCTGCAAGATGATTACCCAAGTAAAAAAAAAATCCTATTTGGGTGTTTTTAAACTCTACCTGGCAATCTTAAACCATTTAGGTGTCGTTAGACATGACTAGTTGCATATTATTAAACCATAAATAATTAATAGCCTGATTATGTGGTAGCATTAATGCAAAAGTATCCTTCAAATGGACAAATGATTAGGGACAGACCTTAAACCATTTAATTCAGGCATTTTATTCAGTCCTGTTGCCATAATCAGTTTGTACTTTGTAAAATCATCACACTCTTTGCACACTCTCGAATGTGTGTTTGTTCATCTGAGTCTTATGTGTTTACATAAAGACTTTTTTCTTATTAAACTGCAATTCCCACTCACTCATCTATTTCACAACAAGGAAGCCTGCCTCTGGCATTTGCTCTTGACTGTTTGTCAGTCCAAATGAAACTTTAGTAAAGTTAATGGTCATGCTTGAATAGGGACCTGGAAATAACTTCATGCACTGACTCGATCTTCAGATTGGTGAAGTCAGTAAAGCATGCTGGAGCCAGTCGCCATGTTAGAAGTGTCATTTACTTTTACCATATTGTGCAGTGTGAACAATATGAGGCAAAATAACTTTACTTCCACCAACAACTCAACTCCACGTGGTTCCACGATTTCTGATTGTACAAAGTGAAGGTCAGCCACAAAAGCTTGTGTAGTTTATTGGGTTCGATGCTGTAGAGATGAATGGGGGGAAATGGAAATATTTTAGAGAGTAAACAGGTCAAAAACATACTGAGGCCCACATCCACATTAACACAACTCCTGCAGACCGCTCTGAAGTTACTAACCTGCTTAGAAAGTCGTGTGGTTTCGCCTGCGTATCGATATTCATTGATAGTTCCACCTGGAACGCTGGAGAAATCTGCACCGTTAATCAAATCCGCGTTACGAGCCATTTTTTCCCGCTGCACTAAACATTCAGCGGCAGCCTGAAACTGAGGCAAAACACAACGCTTGTTTGAATCGCTTCCGGTTTGGTCTGTCAAATGCGAAACTATGTGACGTAATTGTGTGCAACCGTAAAACTCAGTTTATTTAGCGGATCGCATTTTTACTTTATGATATCTATTGTTTTTTTTTGTACTCACACACCGGACTACAGGCGTCTATAAACAAATACGGTCTTTAAAATATACGCAATATGTCGTATTTATAAATTAAATCGTCTATACGAAGAGTGTGAGGACACAACAGAGCCCAAAACATTGTACAAATTATGTATGATTATTTAATATTTTGTTAAATTCCTTCTTGTTTAGAATTTTTTTTCTTAGTTATTTGTTTGTTGTTAAAATGTATGACGCAATTATAAATGTTGTATATAAATGATATAATTATTACTTTTTTTTTCTTTATCTGTTTCGCTTACTTATCTGTTTTTAATTGGCGTTTTTACCTTGGTTTTATGTTTATATGTTACACTGTCTTGTTTGTGTCTCACTTAAAAGCTATACAAAGCCATTATTTTATATATTTACTATTAATGTATCTTTTATTTTACGTGTTTTGTTTTATATACTTGGTTAAGTTTGTTTTCCCAAATATCGTATTTTTCATGTTAGCGTGTATGGTTGCTTGTTTGTAGTCAGTGCACGTTTTATTATTATTATTATTAAGTTCTTTTTAAAGATTGTTTTAATACTATCATTGTTCTTTTGTGCACATGTAATGTGCACTTTATAATAACGCTTGCATTGCTACAAATCGCAATAACAAAAACATTTAAAATATTTTTGTAATAAAAAGATACAAGTGATTATAATAGTACGTTTATCTTTTTGGAATAATCCCGACGTACTGCATAATAGCCTACTACGTAGTATCCATGCAAAAAAAGTCGTTATTAGTTAAATAAAGCAATTAAATAATAACGTAGCGCTCGGCTGTCTTTCGTTTACTTTTTTAATATATGAATAATGAGTTTGTTTTTTGTTGCACTCTCTCTTGACAATCTCTTTATCCAATAAGAATGGGACGTCGTCGAATACTTCTATACTAAACACTGTAAAGAAAAAAAAAACAGTACGCATCCACTTTGTATGGATACTGCGTAGTAGGTTAGTATGCAGGGGAGGACGCAGGCAGAATGTTCCATGTGTGAGGCCTGTATGAACAGGTTATGGAAAATGGCGACGGCGGAGCCGGTGAGTCAAATGTGTTCAAACAAAAAGTCATTTTTTTTCTTATTAATCTGCAATTACATGTCGGTCCCACAAAGAGAAAGTGTGTAGGTGAAATTTGCTGTTGACATGTATTTATTGTCAGCTATAGTGAAACTTTATTAAAGTTAACGGTTGTGTTTGAATGGGGATCTGGAAATAACTTCACCCAGTCACCACAGACTGGTTTAGTTTTGGGGCTTGTTTTTCTGCTGAATGGCTTTAGCTGTTCAACTGTCTAACTGCTAAAATGTTTTAACAACGATGAATTGCTTAAGTGTACTTGTGAAGTATGATTATTCGGTACATTTAAATCGCGTTGAAAAGAAAAATTGCCTAAAGCTTAGTCTGCGAGCTGTCTTCATCCTAACAGTTCATTAATACATGACTCCATATGTGCCACATGTTACTTTCTTTTGATTTAATGCAGTGTAAATGTGTTTTATTAAAACTTTAAATACACAATGCATGTTGTTTAATCGCAAACCAGACTGCCACGACACCCTATAGATACCTGTCTTAGGCAACTATATAAAAAGTGATATTTTTATATTTAAACAATTATGATACAAACAGACCTTTATATAACCCAAACTACAGATTTAACTAGACTGGATTAAAAAAAGATAATCTTTATGCAAATCAACCCAGGAATTTAGTTTTGTTTACCAGCTGTTTGCTGATGTGAAATTAAAAGTTGAGTGAATTAAAACTAACATATTACAAATGCTGGTTTTAAATATCATGCTAAGATTACACAAAGTTGACACCAATAACAAACAATGTATAAGATATTAAAAATGTATGTGAAACTAAATACCACTACACATTACCAAAATTAAGAACTCTGGTCATTAACCCAAGCATATCATATAATTACATTAAATAATGTGTGCTTGTAGAAATAACATTTGGTAATTTGAGTCATTACTGGATTAACTGTAATTCATGACAGTCAGTAATCAGACTAGATATAAAATGTGTTTTGAAGCAGACATCTAAAGCAAAGTGGATAGGACCTCAAACAGGTCACAGAAGGTAAACAAAGTACAGCTGTGTTCACTGTAAACTTCTATTAATACTTTATATATGTAAATGCAATATTTTTGACAGTTCTTATTCATAACCAACTTTAGATCATGTTGCTATTTTGCAACCATTTTTTTCCAGCGAGAACTACGTTGATCTACAAATATGTGTATATTAAATAAATAGTCTTTTATTTAAGTCAAAGTCATGAAGGCAAAAGTATTAATAATACTTTAATAAATAATAATTAATACTTAGCACAACAGACTACATCACTCCTCCCCCACCAACTGTAGAGCTTAAAAAAAACATTGTTATAATAAATGATATCCAATGAAATACATAATGTGTTCAATTGTATTATAGTTTGAATGGTATGTGCAATATATGTAACCCTGCTGAATATTTTCTATTCCATGTCTGAAGGAAATAATTTCAGATCCATCTAAGAGTGAAGAAGAGAACTCTGAGGAGACAAGCCAGGAGATTGTCAGCCCTGACTGTTACATCAAACATCCATTACAAAACAGGTCAGCCATGAGCCACTGGCAACTGTCTTTTGCTGATTTTCCCATGATTTCATACTCCACAATATTCATATTTTATTTAATACATGTGTTAATTTGTAGCATATGTGGTGTTGGGTCTTCATTACTGTTTCATGTTATACATATTGTGTCTTTGCAGGTGGTCTTTGTGGTTTTTTAAAAACGATAAGAGCAAAACGTGGCAAGCAAACCTCCGACTGATTTCCAAATTTGACACAGTAGAAGATTTCTGGGCGTATGAGTTTCTGTTTGCTTGATACAATATAAAAAATTGTATCACTGTATTGTTATTACCAAGTTAATTGTGGGTTTTGTTTTTGTAGACTTTATAATCATATACAGCTGTCCAGTAATTTGATGTCAGGGTGTGACTACTCGCTGTTCAAGGTCAGCTTTAATTTGATAGCTCTCTAGCCATGTCTGTAATGTAGGTGTGATAAGATTTAGTTTAGTTTCATTTCTGTGTGCAATCAGAATTATAATAATGTAATAATGTAAATGTCGAATTGATAATTTCCCTTTATATGTTGCAGGATGGTATAGAACCTATGTGGGAGGATGAGAGAAATAGGAAGGGGGGCCGTTGGCTTATCACCCTCAACAAGCCGCAGAGAAAACTTGACTTGGATCGTTTTTGGTTGGAAACGGTGAGCATTCATGGAAGGCTGTTTCTGTAAGATTGCCTTCAGCACAGGCAAAACTAACAGCAAATGTAGTTAATGTATAGACAGGTTCTTACCAAACCAGGTGAACTTTGTTTTTTCAAGGCTCATATTTCAGTTAGTATACAAGTGTGCCATTGCCTGTTATTAAACAGAAATAATATTTTAAGCATCTTTTTCTTAATAGCAAGGGGGGGGCGACGACCCTGGACAGACACACATTTATGCACAAGAGCAGTTTCTCTCTATTACAGATACAGGGAGAACATGCAAACTTCACAAGTTTGTCCACATTGCTAGGAAATTCGGCTGTGAGACACGAGAATAACCACTAGGTCATTGTGAATAGATGTAAGATAAGATAAGATAATCCAGCAGTAGATCTGACAGTAATTGGGAAAAGTTATAGATGCATCTACTGTATATATTACAAGAAGTACTTTACAAAGGAAAAAATGTAATAAAAATAAAAATGTCAGTGTTTTTTATTGAAATGTTTTAATTGGTGATGAATTTTATATGCTCTTAAACTTTTGCAGGCAGGAGTTTCATGTTATTGTAATGAGACAATCAGATGTAAAATGTGAACATTACTGACTTCAACTATACGATACAGAAAACAACAAAAGAAATTATAGTTAAGCATAGAATAGGAAAAAATATCTCATGCCATATTCACATCCAATGTAACATATATGGCGTCAAAAAATACCTTTCCATTGGAAATCTATAACTCATACCTACCACAGCAGACATGTGGTTATGCACAGATGATTACATCTGAGAGTGTGCAAACCCTACTCTAAAAATCGAATAAAATGTAAAAAAAAAAAAATTTAAATGTGTGGCTACCTACCAACCTGGTAGCTGTGGTGACACTGCTATCCACTCTAGCTGTCTGTGGTGGCAGTCACTCAGCCAATAAAGTTTGTTTCTACAGCCTCCCGGGATCAACAGGCAGTAGTGGTGTGGCAAGTAGACACTCCACTCTATTTTCAGCAATACGACTAGCCTGCCGGAGGTCAAAAAGGGGCTCCTAAAATTGGAGAAAGTGGTTGTGAACTTATTTTAAATACAGATTTTCTTTCCGTGTCCATGTACAATTTTTTTTCACAACACAATGCATCGTAAAGTTTATTATTTTTAGTTGGACTTGTATATAGTTGCTTTATCTAAATAATGGAATTTTTCTATATTGGTCATGAATACTATTAGTAAACATTTTTGTCAATGATGTATAATTTATCCATCCATCCATTATCTTCTGCTTAATCCTCTACTGGGGGTTCCCCATGCCCATCCAGGGGAGAACATTTCGGGTGCTGGGCAGATACACCCAGGACAGGGTGTATCTATTGCTGGGCACACTCACTCCTAGCACTGAGAGGCAAACGTGCTAACCAATAAGCCACCGTGCCGCCCGATGATAATTTATTTGTTTTTAAATTTAAAAGTAGTCTTTTCCAAGCTAAGCATGTTTTGATGTCTGGTACCTTTTCTTTTGTTAAAAAAAAGCATTTGTTTGACCTGTAGCACTACAGATTTGCACAGCATGCTGATAAGAGTTCACATCATTGCCTATTAAAGCTCAGTTTATTTCTGATTTGCATGTTACCTTTACTTAAAAGTACAAATCAATCTTTGTCACTTGGAGTCCTTTCCAAATTTGTTGTGGTCATAATGATTTCTTTCAAATTCCAGCTGCTTTGCCTCGTAGGGGAGGCCTTTGATGACTACAGTGATGATGTATGTGGTGCTGTAGTCAACATACGAACAAAGGGAGATAAAATAGCTGTCTGGACAACTGATTATGATAACAAAGAAGCAATAACACACATAGGGTAAGAGACAAACATCAATTTAAAGACATTTAAGCATATAATGAGAAAGTAAATGTGTGTGTTTGTGTTTTTATTTATCAATAGGAGGGTGTATAAGGAGCGGTTAGGAATCCCTATGAAAATGACCATTGGCTATCAGTCTCATGCTGACACAGCCACTAAGAGTGGCTCAACCACGAAGAACAAGTTTGTGGTCTGAATTTGTGGCCATTTATTTTTCCTCTTTCCGCTGAATTTTCTTTCCTTGCTTTCTTTCCGTTCCTTCTTTACAGCCCATTTTCTTCTCTACCAAAAACCAAAGATGAAAATTAACATGTTTCAAGTCAATAGCCCGTAAAGTGGGGATGTCCCAATACAATCTGTCACAAAACCCTGTGGTGATGTGTACAGTTCTATGCAAAGGTATTGGTACATCTGGTCAATATCTGTTTACTGATTTTTCCAAGTAAGAATATGTTAACATGTTTTTTTTTTTACTGGGAGCAAACCTTTGCATGTTGTAATGCATACGGAATTTTGTAGTGAAAGTATTGAAGAGTTGAATGTCACATGTACAAAAGTAGCAACTTGTATTTTAGTATAGAAGTATTGAAAATGTTTATAAAGAAGAAAAGTGCCATAATCAGTGTTCCCCTAAGACAACGTGTTAACTTATTAATGCTTAGATCAACAGTAAAGAAGGTAAGTTCAAGCCTGAGTGTCCAAATGTTTGCATAAGGCTGAATTTAAATGTTTCTAAAGCACTGGTCACTGACAGTTATATGTCATTTTCTTTTTATCTGAGATGGAATTAGTACTAACATATTTCTGCCTAGTTATTCTACAAAAATATTTTCTTATTTACATATCTTAAACTGTATATAATTTGAAATATTACATTTCTATTTACACGATACATAGGAATTTTCCATAAAGCTTTCAGTATTTTTGAAAGTCACCTAGTTTGTCACTCACATTTACCTATTATAAAGTCTATAATTATAAGAAGCAGCACCAGCACCGCTAATTAAGCTGCAGTCAGCAACATTAAGAACTAAGTTTCTAATGTTATAACAGTATTTGTATAATGGTTTTGACAGTGATGCATTAGATTACTCTGATTGTTGGTCCAATATCATCGATACATGTGCACAAATAGAGTATATGGAAGGATACTACACCCCTGACAAACATGGTAAAAATAAGCCCTTTATAACTTCACCAACATCATTTGCACCTATGATGAGGCACTACTGCCTATATTTAACACAAATTTTCTTAGAGGTTCTTTGGCCACTATTTCTTTAGTCGTACATGGGATCAGTACATACATATAGCCTGGAGGTCACCTCGTGTTCACACCGCAGTGTTTCGGGAAGTTAGTGTTTATCTTTAAAATATTTTTTATTTGTGAAGGTAAACACTGACAGAGTGTTTACCAGGGGAGCCTGGTGGAGTTTGCTTGTGGTAAACTCGACTTTGATAACTTTTAATATGGTTTAAATATTTCAGTTTGATTAATACAATCATCAAGTTATATTGACAGTTTATTGACTTACTCTAGTTATAAAGATTCTCTAATATTTTTTTACTTGTATATTGCATTCTCCAAGTGAGTAACATCAAGGTTTTAAATCCATAAACACATATCAAACCCTTATTTGTATAAAACACATGCCACCTTTGTATTGAATGAATATACTTGAGTTAGAAACAAAGCAACTAAATGAAACTACACTAAAATATATATAAGTAACTGCACTCTTATTTAAAGGCTTGTAATGTTACTGCGTAAAGTAGTTTACAGTTCATCATTTTCTATTGACAATATTTTAAAATGTCTAGATTTAAAATTGATCTATGAAAAACATTTTTTTTCTTTAACTGTTTAGAAAATCACAAATCAGCGTAATGGTGTAAGAATAGATATAGTCATGCTAATAACATCAGATGGGCATCCCCACCTTAAATCTTCAATGGATATCAGAGGCCATTTTTAATACACTGTTGGCATGAACAAATTAACTGTACTTAAGCAAAAAACACACAATGTAACTTTAAATATATAACACAACACATGCTCAGCTAAACAGATTAAACAATTTGTATAGTGATTTGCAGAATATTTGACTTATTTAATGAAAAAAAATGCTCTTACCCAGCAACTTTGCTGTATTAGTGCCTGATGAGAACTTCTTAATTTATTCAGCATTATAACATTTCATTTATGTAGTGTAAGACAACTGAATGCTTGTATTTGAGCCAACAATTGTAAGGCTGTAATATTGTTCAGCATTAACATGATTAAATTCGTGGTTTTGCAATTCAGTACGTGTTTTATATTGTGTTTTACATTCCTTGTTAAAAGGTTTAAATATAGGCCCTATTTACTGATGTAATGATTGACTGACTGAATTGATTGAATGTAAATACTTTTGATGTGATGCATCTTGCGAAGAGCTTTGTCACTAGGTCTTTTTAATAAAATAGATTTATGTGGTTTGAATAGATTTTTCTAACCAGCTGCTAGATTATTACCCACAAAAACATTTTTTGTGACTTTTACGTGATAAAATGATATGCATTACCCTATTTCCAAAGCGGGCAGCACAGTGGCTTGGTGGCTAGCACTTCCTCCATTCAGCACTCCTGATCTAGGTGCTTTCATGTTCTCCCTCTGTCTGTGTGGGTTTTCCATGGGTTCCCCAGGTTCCTCCCACAGTCCAAAAACATGGATTTAAGGGTAAAATGTCTGCTCTAAATTGCCCATGTGTGTTGTGCGTGCGCACACTTAGTGATGGACTGGTTCCCAGTCCTGAATCCAGCACCTGAAAAGTTCCCCCCCACCCCCACACAAACACACATAACCCTAGTAAAAGTATTAAGCAGAAGATAGTGAGATGAGATTATTAAAAAAAATATTAATAAAATAAAAAAAGAGTAGAGATGTTTTTGTTATCAGAGATGTAAACTAAAAGTACCTGAGAACTTAAGAATCTTTACAACTGCATTGCATCACATTTCTTGTTAATTATAGTTTTCCTTTTTGGAACATGATATAATTTTGAAAGAAAGTTTTCTTGCACATATTTGCTTAATTTATTACTTTAGCTGGTCAAAAGTCTGTTGGCCCCACTGCTCCCATTGTTCCCTTCATGGTGTGCCATACATTTTCAGTAGGAGACTAGTTCAGTTAAGGCCTATTTTCTTTCACACATTTGTTTTCTAGTCCAAAATATTTAAATATGGCATTAAAATAATTCCTGATCCCTGTACACAGTGATAATATAATAGGGCAGCACTTTGCTGAAATTTAACAATTTTTCTACTACTCACTATGTACCATATGATGAGGCTTGGGTGTCCAAGATGGTCACAAGGGTCTTAAGATGTCTATAAAAAGTTTAGGTTATAGCCTTGGGAATAACTATGAAAAGGGCACACTGTTGCTCAAACCATGAGCTTATCAACGCCACACAACGAAAGGGAACTGGTAATACAAATTGATGCCAGTGGCTTTGCAAGATTTGGAATTTTACCTATATTTTTTCTCTAGGGTGGCTCCTAAAGACTTTTCAGTCAGAAGTCATGGCTATAAGCCAGTGGACATTTGAAATCCTCCTGAATGCTGTTCTAGATGAGAAACCTTCTTTAATTGTCAAGCCTCATCTTCCCAAACTCTGACCATGATAACAGCCTCTGACCATGATAAAGTCCTTCAACCACCTTTGATGCTTCCATCTTGGAGTACATATACCTGTTGGTACTGCATCTTCATCCCATACGCCAGGTACTATTGGGTTGTAAGGTAGCAGGTAATAGGCCCTTTTTCTTGAGTTTTATCTCAAGATCTTAAATTCCTCTTCAGTCTTGTGATTTAGAAGCTGTGGTCACACTGTGATTTTTCTTCCCTCTGTGTTCCTCATGAGAGTTTACTTCCTTGCCTGCTAGTCTGCTCGATAATGAGCATATATAAATACCTTACACAAGTCATTACATGTGATCATATATCAGTGTCAGGGTGTCTCCACAAAGGCTGCATTTTGCTCTTTAATTAAAAGTCTCACTGATCCTGATGCTTTGAGACAAAATAATGTAAAAATGCAAATAAATGCAATTTGTTTTAGTAATTTCATATTTCAACTCTCATTTTTGTGGGTTCTGCCATATTCACCTGCTGTTGCTGCACCTATTTAGTGGCCTGTCACAAATCTGAGATTCATTTAAGCTGTGTGAGAAATTTACATTGTGTTCATCATCAATATAGAACACAAGAAAAATCAGTCGTTTTTGTAAAAAGCTTTGTGTAAAAGAAGGATTAACTTGCTGGACTTATGTAGCACAGTGAGTATAATGTTATACTCAGCACAAACTTAAAATGTAATACTTACATTTTACAGTTACAAAAAGAAATAGTTTTACAATTTATTGATTGATAGCATTAATCTAATTAAAATTCAAACTTTACTTATGTGGGTTTCATTACCTGTCTGACATTTTTTTTTGACAGTTATGCTAATAAGCTTGTTAATTAGCACATACAGTGGATTGCGAAAGTATTCATACCCGTTGAACATTTCCATATTTTGTCACATTACAACCACTAACATAAATATTTAATTGGATTTTAATGTGAAAGACCAACACAAAGTGGTATACCTTTGTAAAGTGAAAAGATAATTATGCATAATTCAAAAAATTTTTAGCAAAATTATTCAGCCCCCTTTTCTCTGAGTGCAACCAATTGCATTCAGAAGTTGCCTGATTACTAATGACCAAAAAGTGTCCATCTGTGTGTAATCTAATCTCAGTACAAATACAGCAGCTCTGTGACCGACCTAAGGTTAGTTAAGAGAATATTGGGGAGTAAACAACATCATGTAGTCCAACTAACACACCAGACAGGTCAGAAGTAAGGTTGTGTTTAAAACAGGCTTAGGCTATAAAAAGATTTCCCAAGCATTAAACATCTGACAAAGCAATGTTTAATCCATTGTCCGGAAATGGGAAGATTATGGCACAACTGTAAACCTACCAAGACAAGGCTTTCCACCTAAACTTACAGGCTGATCAAGTTCAAGTAATGTTTTTATGTAGTGCTTTTTATAATAGTACATTGTCATAAAGCAGCTTTACAGTATTATAAGCCTTTGAACCCCCAGAGCAAGCTGATGCGACAGTGGCAAGAAAAAACTCCCTGTTATTATCTTAAGGAAGAAACTTTGGGAGGACCCAGACTCAGTGGGGGACTCGTCGTCCTTTAGCGTCCGGACAGCATCAACAGTGAAGGACACTAATGGAAGCAGATTGTGTGATGATGATCAAGTGTCCGTATTTAACAATCAGAAAAGGTCATGCAGGACTGCCAGTCCAATAAACATCCAGCTTCCATTCAGTAATTGTCATAGGCACAGTGCTTCAGCAGAGCCATGGAACAAGGAGAGCACTGATCAGTGATGCAGCCAAGAGGCCCATTGGGACTCTGGACGAAATGCAGAGATCCACAGGTCAGGTGGGGGAATTTGTCTACAGGACAACTATCTGTCATGCACTGCACAAATGTGGTCTATATGGAAGACTAACAAGAAGAAAGCCATGTTTAGTGCTTTGGTCAGATGAGACCAAAATGCAAAACACTATGTTTGGTGAGGAATTAACACAGCATGAACCATCTCTATGAACACACCATCCCTACTGCCAAAAATGGTGGTGGCAGCATCATGCTCTGAGGCTGCTTCTCTCCAGCAGGGACAGAGAAAATGTTCAAAAGTGATGAGAAGATGGATGGAGCCAATTACAGGGCAATCTTGGAAGAAAACCTGTTGGAGTCTGCAAAAGAACCCTAAACATAAAGCCAGGGCTACAATGAAATGGTTTAAAACAAAATATATCCTTGTGTTAGAATGGTCCAACGTCCAGACCTAAGCACAATCGAGAATTTGTGGCAATATTTGAAAACTGCTGTTCACAAATGCTGTTCATCTAATCTGACTGAACTTGAGCTGCAATGGGCAAAAATTTCAGTCACTAGATGTGCAAAGCTGGTGGAGACATACCCTAAAAGACCTGCAGCTGTCAATGCAGTAAAAGGTGGTTCACTAAAGTTCACTATAGGTGCCAATGTGGGCTCTTAACTCACATTGCTGTAGGGCATGCTGCGTCATATCTGATCCTGTATTCTGACCCCAACCAACATGGTAGTACAAATGTTGCGATGTTGGGATTAACCCTGGGCTCACCTTGTAAGTTGCTTTGGATAAAAGCGTCTGCTAAAGGACCAAATGTAAATGTAAATGGTTCCACAAAGTATTGACTCAAGGGGGCGGGATACTTTTTTCACACCGCAATGTACAGTTTTTTATTTGTAAATTTTTTTTAAAATCATATATACTTTTCTTTTATCTTCACAATTGTATACCACTTTGTATTGATGTTTGACAATGCATCCCAATGAAATATTTTTGTTTGTGATTGTAATGTGACAAAATATGGAAAAATTCAAGGGTTTTCAACGTGATCACTCAGTTTGTTTAATTCATATCCTTGACAAAGATGGCTCTGCTCAATTCCATTTTGTATTTGTTCCACTCATATATTCCCTTGTTCCCTTTGGTTAAAACGCAATTGAACAGCTTTTACTATTGTTAAGTTAAATACAGTGGTTTGTAGGGTTCGGATTCACAGGATTATAAACTAATCCAACATTAAAGAGGAGTCTCTGTCCTTGTCCTACACAGACTAAAGTTTTACATAACTTTATGCACAATTTTAAGTATGGTTAGATAATGCAGTTAACTTTTTTCAGTAAAAATTGGAAATTTCAATGAAATGTGTCAGGGGTACATGTCACAATTTCACTAAAGGTGCCAATCTGGGCTCTTAACTCACATTGCTGTAGGGCATGCTGCATCATATCTGATCCTGTACTCTGACCCCAACCATCACGGTAGTACAAATGTTAGTAAAAGTAAAAATTAAAGTGTCTTGCAAAATGACATAAGTAATTGTTTTAAGCTGTTTTCTGGGCTCATTTTAGGTTCTGTTCTGTTGTCTTTACTGTGTGTGGTTGCATCTCCAGGGGGAGAAAAGGGCAAATAGGACAAAAACAGACTATATTCAGATGCATTCCTTCTGTACATGGATTCTGTGTAAATCAACCCATTTAAAAATTAATTTAGTTTTTCAGAGATGCTTAAAACCTTGTTAATTCCTAAACTTATAGCCAATAGTATTATCTGCCTGAGACCAAACAATCTTGGTGTTAAGAAATGTACTGATACAAGAATACACAAGAGAATTAAGTAGATATGAACATAATACAAGCTTTTTAGACTTTACTGAATAGAAATATGAGAGAGGACTGAATGCTAAGAATAATAATGCTGTGATCAAGACACAGTTCTGGAAATAACATGCACAGATGTTCCTGCTCAGTTTAAACCAAGGCCATCATACATGTTCCTGCACTGATATCAATAATTTTGAGTTTTAAGATCGACTGATTTAATTCACAGTGAAATTAGAACATCACTCGCTATCTCACTAGTTTGATTAAATAATACTAAGTTCTTTTAAATTCTAAAATATATCTACAAATACTATTTCTAAAGATTTGAAATTCCTTCTAATGAAGCAAGAATTCTTTTTTTTTTCTTTTTTTTTCTGTGGTGTAATGTTGGGGGGGGGGGTTGGAACTTTTTCTTGAACATGACAATGAGTTCACTGTTCTTCAATGGCCTCCATGCACAGTCGCCAGATCTCAATCTAGTAAAGCACCTTTGGGATGTGATGGAACAGGAGATTCGCATCGATGTGCAAATCACATCAAATCTGCAGCAACTGTGTGGTGCTGTCATGTTAATATGGACCAAAATCTCTATGGAATGTTTTCAACACCTTGTTGAAAGTATGCCAACCATCTAATGTTCATATTATTATAAAAGATTATAGTGCATTAAGGCCAGAAACCACAGTTAAATGTGCATCACCGTTGAGCCCTTAGGTGGTATTAATTAAAAAATAGGTTTAAATATCAGACTTATTTAATCATTTAATATAGTGAATCACGGTGGCTTAGTGGTTAGCACGTTCGCCTCTCAGCGCTAGGGATTCCCGGTTCGAATCCCCATCTGGGTGGAGTTTCCATGTTCTCCCCGTGTCTGCGTGGGTTTCCTCCGGGTTCTCCAGTTTCCTCCCACAGTCCAAAAACATGGATCAGGTTAATTGAATTCTTAAAATTGCCCCATATAGAGTGTGTCTGTGTGAGTGAGTGTGTGCCCAGCGATGGATTGGCGCCCTGTCCTGGGTGTATCTGCCCAGCGCCCGAGACGTTCTCCCCTGTATGGGCATGGGGAACCCCACCACGACCCTAATAGAGGATAAGCGGGAGATAATGAATGAATGAATGAATGACTATAGTGAATCATTTAAAAATGGAAACAGAAATGGAATTATGCTATGTTTTCAAATGAATCCACATTTTAAGTTTGTTTTTTTTGGGGGGGGAGAACATTTAATTATTTTAAATTAGTTTTTTTTTTTATCTCAAATTAACTTTTTTTCTGTTAATACAGATTTCAGTTTTTATTTCATTTTTGAAAAGTGCTCCAACTTCTCTGGAAATGGAGTTTGTAGATATGAGTTTTGTTTTTGTAGTTTTACCCTGTCCATTTACTATCTACTATTTACAGAACTTTAGCTGGCAGGCAGTATGGTTCCATTATGGTTTAGTATAACAACGATTTTGTCTTTACCGTGCCCAGATATTTGTGGCTGTAAATGTTACTCCTCATTTAACCACAGCTGTGAGGCTACAGTGAGGGGGTTTATTGGTGATGTATAGAGTTTGACCTGCAAATAGGACTTTTTGTTTATTTTGTTTTTCAAGATTTATGTAATATTGTTTTGGGCATTGGGGCGGCACGGTGGCTTAGTGGTTAGCACATTCGCCTCTCAGCGCTAGGGATTCCCGGTTCGAATCCCCATCTGGGTGGAGTTTACATGTTCTCCCCGTGTCTGCGTGGGTTTCCTCCGGGTTCTCCGGTTTCCTCCCACAGTCCAAAAACATGGATCAAGTCAATTGAATTCTCAAAATTGCCCAATTTAGAGTGTGTCTGTGTGAGTGAGTGTGTGCCCAGCGATGGATTGGCGCCCTGTCCTGGGTCTATCTGCCCAGCGCCCGAGATGTTCTCCCCTGGATTGGCATGGGGAACCCCACCGTGACCCTAATAGAGGATAAGCGGGAGATAATGAATGAATGAATGAATGAATGTTTTGGGCATTGGTGCTCCAGGTTTGAATCCCAATCTGTTCTCTTCGAGTCCACGTGTTTTTTTTTTTCTTGGTTCTCCAGTTAACACCCATGGTCCTAAAAAATGAAAGTAGAATTGGTTGCACTAAATTTCCCTTATATACTGTATGTGTTTGTGTGCGTGAGTGTGTGCCCAGTGATATTTTGGCACCCTGTCCTGGGTATATCTGCCCAGTGCTCGAAATGGTCTACCAGGTATGATCAATAGGATCATCACCCTGCCCCTCACTCACAAACCTAGCAAAGAATTATAATGAGAGGAGAAAGATAATGAGATGAGAGATTTTACATGCAGCCACAATTGTGTTATAAACAATGCTGGTACAGATTATCTTTAGGTAGTTAAGAAAAGAAATGGGAATAAATAAAAAGGCATCATTGTTTTGTCACAAAATAAATTTTTCACTTCAAGGAAAGATGATTTAATATTTTCCTCATGAATTAATTAAAAAATAGTTTAACTGTAGTAAAAGAAAAGAAAAATGTTACAACTCTGTTCCTATCCCTGTCCATATAAAAGCTCATCTCATTTATAATTTATTGTGAAAAACCATCATTTGCCGTTTCAGAGAGTGACAATATATGAGGGGTCCTCTTTTTCCTCAGCTTTATCTAAAATATGATCCCGCCAACCTGGCTCACTCAACCATATGTCATATATGTACTCTAGTGGTATTAAAAATATGTACTCTAATCTTTTATAGGGTTTTTAGTGTAACATATCTAAATGACCAGTCTCACAGACACTTTAGGTTTGAGGCTTCAGTGAGTGAGTGAGATTTAATACAAAATGGACTCGAGAGGATTGAGTGTTGGGAGTAAATGGACAGTTTTTTTTATTTTTATTTATTTATTTTCTAAAAAGGCTCCTTTGGGCAATATCCCTGATGTGAGCACAGCATTTGGAATGGATATGGTAGAGCACGGAACACGAGTACAAACCTAAATAAAAAAAATCGTTTAGAAGGCATTAAAGGATGCTGAATGTTCTAATCTATTTACTGGCAGATGTGTGCTTCTTGTTACATATTTCATGGGGAGAGCGTTTTGTATAGCCACTAGATGGAGGCATTATTTCCTGTCTTTTTACTGCTTTAGAGAGTCAATACCAATAAAAGCAGCCCAAGAGGAGGCTTTCCTCTGAGTGGGCTGACATTTTAATGGACTCTTTTTTTAAACCGTGTTAAAAGGTTCTCTTCACTGCTATAACTACTAGACTGAAAAAGTAAGAAGCTATAACTAGCAAAATTGTAGTCTTTTCCCCTGTAACTCCAGTTGGCTTTTATTGCATCAATGGAGGAAAGTGATGCATCATTAAGAGAACATGCATATTCATGCGAAGAATGCACTACAGTTTTCTTATGTTTATAAAAGCCCTTAAGACAATGTGAAAAAAAAGCAAGGCATTGAGAGAGTTTGCCACAATATTTCTGCAGATCGTGATAAAATGAATTATTAATAAAATTACCAATTAATCATCACTAGTACCTTTTCAAACAACAGACCAGTCTCAAGCATAAGTGATTGGGAGGTGGAGACTGCATTTTAATGCAAAGTTGGAAAATTTGAGCACTTAATTCCTAATCCTGTGGTCTAAACGAGGCTTTAAAGTGAGACAGGCTTACACCCACAGACACACACTTGCTTAATTTAGCCTAATTAGGGCTTTTGGCACAGGCAGACTAATGGAGGAGGCTAAAGTCCCAGTAGCATTGTTTAGGCCAACTTCTTCCCCTTATTCATCTCCTCCGCCTGCACACTGAATCTGCTTTTCTCTTATTGTCAAAGCATTACCTTTCATGTAGCGCTTGTTTTTAGTCCTGATAAAATCTAAAAGAGGGTTGAAATATGGCTCTAATGCTTGCACCTTCCTGCTCTGTCCTGCAGGCTTATAAATGTGTGTGCACCCTTCTGGAGGAATCCCTTGAGCCCTTTCTTGATGCAGCCCGATGGTTTCCCATGGCAACTGACTGGTGAGTGAGGGTCCACAGACACGGCAAGAGAAGTGAATAGGCCTGTAAAATCATAGCGACAATATCGTTAATTTGCCATCGATCATCTCACCAGTTAGATGTTGCCAAAATTGCTAAGACACAGCAGGCTCTGTACATTTTTCCCAGCCTTACCTCATGGACCAGGATGTCTTGTGGCAGTGTGGTTAACTAAAGACCTACAAACGCCTATGAAACTAAAAATTAACATGCTGATTTACATTTTTATATTGAACATCAGTTTCAAATCCTCAACAAAGCACAGTGTTTTAATACTATGAGACTAGTGTATAACCCAGCATTTGCTTCTCTCTAATGTTCCTCACAGTAGTCTAATCTCATTTGTCCAGTGTCTTGCAGTGATGATTCTGGACATTATGCAGCAAAATCCCCTGTCTTTAATTAGCACCTAAAGTGTTTAGTCAAGTCCAGCTGGACAGAAATTTACACTGTAGGCCTAATAGTTAATTCAGCACTGTAGGTGCTAACACTATAAAGGCTAAATTAGCACAGCAGGTGTTAATTCAACACTGGGCTATTTGCTTTGTGGGCCACATGGAGAATCAAGGAGGTTCTTCCATTTTTAAAGCCACATTTTATTTATTTTAATACTTAATATTAATATAATGTGAAAAAAATACTAGTATTACTAGAATTAGTTCTGAAAATGAGAATGGATTCAAGATCTAAAAAAAATGTTAAAATATCACTGAAATGTACCCATGTTTCTATTAAATTGTGTTAAGAGACTCCTAAAAATATAGAACTCACTTTATTTTACTTTTAGGTAGTTTGCATATTTAAGTTAGAATAGAAAGTTAAATATAAGGATTTGTGTCACAGTAGGTAAGAAAGTAAAATTTTAGAGATACTAACATGAAATTGCATTCTACCCTTGCTGCTAATATGCTTTCTAGTGGCCTTAATAACTGAATTAATATAATAGCTTTTAGACTAGGCTCTTGTAATAGTGTCTCCTGATAGAGATGCATATGTTCATCTGACTCAGGTCTCCATGGTAGATCTAAAAAGATGAATGTGTTAATGTAAACTTGTGCATATCATGTGTGTCTTTACCTCTAGATTCCTACACAGACTTTTTTTTTCAAAGATCAGATGAACCTGTCAGTGACAAATGAATAAAATAGAATGTTGTCACTCTCGCCGAGAAATATATATTACTGACAGATGAGTTTTATAAACAAACATGAACCATGCATTTAAAGCCTTAAATTTATTTCATGGTTCCTTGGGAGAAATGGTTGCTATGTGATTTCTTTTTGTTCTGCTGCTGACGATGTTCATAACAGCTGCTATGGTAAAGGTATGTAATTTCATCATTGGTTTATTACCATAAGATAGATCTGGCACATTCTCTCTGAAATTACGTTTCCCAGTGCACAGGGTTTGACAGATATGTTGGACCATTTCTAAACTACAGAAGGTGTCTGAAACCTCCTTGATATAAGCTTCCTGGTATGTTTTTTGTGACTGCCTATTAATTAATTTCTAAGTCTTATTATTTTTAGGGTTTTTATGCTGGATCCAGACCTATACACATTAGGCAAAAAAAAAAAACTTGTCTGTGGACTGTGGAAGGAAATGGAAACCCCAATGAGAAACCCACACAGGCATGGGATTATTTATGTAGAAGGTGTAGGGTTATTTTAAAAATGCAATGTAGCCATTAACTTGATTTTAATGTAAATATCTTACTAAGCAGAACAAATTAGTAAAATTACTTTCACTTTTACCCCACTTTTGTGAAGAAAATTAAGAAACTATTTTAGCATTACATATGTGCTTTCTGTTTAATGTTTTTATATTAGACAGGTTTACAAAGCATACTGAAGTTGCTCTATTATAAGGTGACCTGCTTTAAAAGCTGCAGTCTTGATATACAAAAAAAGAATATATATATATATATATATATATATATATATATATATATATATATATATATAAAATGTGTGTGTGTGCATATGTGTGTATATATACGTATGTATGTGTATCTAATACAACACCTGTTACCTGTGTAATCTTGTGAGACTCCTAACTCCAAGTGCATGTAAGTGGTCAGTGACTGCATGAAAATATTGGAACAATGGTATATTGGTATCCTCTTTCATTCATCCATAACAGCATATTTTATATCAGACTCTAATGTTGGGTTAGGGGACCTGACACAATCTCTATTGTGGTTTATACGAAATGTATTTTATAGAGTTGAATTCAGTTGAGTTCATTTGAATTGTGTGGTTCAATTGTGTGGTACATTCATGTTGGATGGGCCTCAATAAAAGGGCCTTTCCCAAATTGTTTCCACAAAGTTGAAAGAATACAGCCATTTTTAAATGAACATGTAAGCAGAGCTTATGTTTGCAAATTTGCATCTGTACAAACTACAAGTCTCTTGGTGCAATATCCGTAGCACAGATGAGACAAAAATGAAGATGTTTGGTCATAATGCACTGTGCCACATTTGCCAAAAAACTGAGTTGTGGAAGGATGACTATTTGGGTTCGTAGCCAAAAGACCTGAGCACTTTAAAGTCACTGAGTCTAAAATAAACTTCTATATACAGACAATTGTCTATAAGACAATATAAGTGTCAAATAAGAGGCCATTTATCCACCTGCTTAAACTTTGTGAAAAGAAAGTAATTCCATTCTTCAAGTCTACAAATGACTAAAAAAAATAAGGTTTTGTGATGGCTCAGTCAAGGTCCAAACCTCGAGACGATCTAAATGATATGGAGAGGACCTTAAGAAAGCTCTACATAAAATATATCCTAAAATTTCCGCTATAATAATGTTTAAGTCAAACAAAATACAATTACTTCAAGTTATTCCTGCTTAAAAGGTTCTACAGGCTATGATTTATGTTCTATGACACTCTCGCTCTCTCTCTCTCTCTCTCTCTCTCTCTCTCTCTCTCTCTCTCTCTCTCTCTCTCTCTCTCTCTCTCTCTCCCTCTCCCTCTCTCTCTCTCTTTCTCTCTCTCTATATATATATAAAGAGAGAGAAAGAGAGAATGTGTGTGTGTGTGTGTGGTAGATGATTTCATTTTGCCTTTTCTCTCAGTCATTCCCCATATTTTCTTTTCATGCCTGAGTATCTCCATGACGACCCCATCCTCTACACCCCCCCCCCACTCTAGTGTGCGTCATACACATGAAAAGTGCCTTGTTCCCCTTTAGAACTCAGTCTAGCCCCCACTCATACTCACCTGCAAAATCCCAGTTCCTCTTTGCTCATCACTCTGTGTGTTCAGCCACACGTCACACATGCACACACACACACACGTACAAATACGAGAGAACACCGTGCTCTCTGGGTAAGCGTCCACTTTAGATGGAAGAACAGCAGACAGAAAAATAGAGAGAAAGACATAGGAAGGGAGGGGATAAAGTCTTATTGTTCCTGAGCAGCGTGTATTGGAGGTGTGGCATCTTCCGGGCGTTGTCGTGGAGACGGAGGACTGGCCAGGCACTCTTCTTTCTTCCTCCAGGCTCATCACAGAGACACCGATCACGCGGAGGCTGATCCTTATGGCAAGAGCCGCAGCCACAGGTAACCAGTACACACTTTGTTCATTAAATATACACTCTTGAAAGCAAATTTAAAGGAAGTGCAGCAGATCAGAGAACATTAGGAATTGTTGGAGAGTGATTTGGCACCTAACAAAAAGTGTGTTCATGGTGAAGATAGTGGATGTGCTATTGAATACATGTGTGTGGCAGCTACAGAAGATTAGAGCTTTGTGTGTGTGTGTGTTGTGAGTCATAAAGGGGGATGTGGTAATGTACTCTGCCTGAAGCTTCAGAGAGATGCAGTGGATTCCCACCGTGCACAGTGTGAATCCACAGTCCTTTCCTGCAGTGCTTGGGGAAGACAAGCGGGAAGTCTATGTGTGCATGTGTGTGAACTTTGTGTGCAGTTGTGTATGTAAGAAAGAAGCTATTCGGCTAGAAGATTTCATTAAGAACACCATGTCAACTCAGGCTGCGCACATCAACCCAGGTAAGTGTCTCACTGACCCGATAGTTAATTCACCTGCCATCAGGGATAGTTAGATGTCAGAGTTAATAAGTCTGTGCTCACCAGATCTGTTTCTGAGTGATTGAGGCAGAAGAAGCTGTCTCCTGCAGCTCACCTTTGTGTCTCTGATGCTGATAGTGCTGGGACATTGATAGATGTGGCTAGTGTGGAAAGCAGGAAAAAAAAGAGTGCTGTTTAACAGAGATGAAAAGAAATGTAGACAAAGTTGTGTCTTTGCTTTGCTTCAGTCAAGTCAGAAGTGTAGTCTGAAATTCAGTAAGTAAATGCATTAGAGGAAAAAATATTCTAAACATATCGTCCACCTCATGCAATTTCTGGTAATGAAGCTGGGCGGTGGGCAGACCATGTTTATTTGTTCAAAAGCTTTTCACAGTGAATTATGAGCTCAGTGTCTCCCAAAGAACGAAATTAGGAAAAAATTAAAACAGGCGAATGGGCAGCGATCAAGGGGGAGTTAACTATTTAAATGTAGAAACTGAATCCCTGTTACAATGAATAATAATTAATTGTATTAGTTCTAATTTTGGAATGTTAATGTTCTGATTAACACGACTGAAAACTGTCCTGTCACAATTGGATATTAATAAACTGGGTATGGACGAAGAAATTATGCATAAGTGCATTGTTATACATTAATTAATTAATTCATTCATTATCTTCCACTTGATCCTCTATTAGGGTCACGGTGGGGTTCCCCATGCCTATCCAGGGGAGAACGTTACGGGCGCTGGGCAGATACACCCAGGACAGGGTGCCAATCTATCTCTGGGCACACACTCACTCACACAGACATGCACGCATACACACACTATATGGGGCAATTTTGGAGAACTCAGTTGACTTGATCCATGTTTTTGGACTGTGGGAGGAAACCGGAGAACGCGGAGGAAACCCATGCAGACACGGGGAGAACATGGAAACTCCACCCAGATGGGGATTCGAACCGGGAATCCCTAGTGCTGAGAGGCGAACGTGCTAACCACTAAGCCACCGTGCTGCCCATTGTTATAAATATTAAAGTTAAATTTGACTTTACTCGAACTTCATTAAAATGAATCGAAAAGACTGGTTGGTTCTTATTAAGTTGGATTTGGCAGATTTTACAGATGTACTATGTACTGTGTTGCTTAACTATGCACTAATATGAAGTGTTATGAGTTGCACAAGAAATAGGCATACTCTCATATATATATATATATATATATATATATATATATATATATATATATATATATATATGTGTGTGTGTGTGTATGTATGTATGTATGTATATATATGTGTGTGAGTTATTGTTATGACTGGTATTGTAACTGCAAGAACTATTTGAGTATGGAATCTCAGCACTTTGGCATGTAAAAGTGTGAGACTGCCTGCAAATCATTGTTAAGCCCCATGGTGTCCTACCAGCTCTGCTTAACATAGTTATTGACTAGTAAGCTTAGCCTTCACTTAAACTGCTCTTGGATCTCAACTAGGCTGCAATTATATTTTTCAAATAATGGTAGGTGTTACCCAACCAGTTATGGAATTAAAACACCTAACTGAAGTCTAAAGTAAAAACTCTTACACATTCTCAGTTCATAGTTGTAAGTCAAATTGAGAGCAATTCTTAAACATATTCTAATTTTAATTCTAAATATTTTTAAGCCAGAACTTGCGCGTCTTAATTCCCATATCTAATGACAGAGTGGGTAATTAGGAGAGCCAGGATGATTCTCAATGGAATTCTGCATTGTTCTGGTGATCAGGTTAGCAAATTCAATTGTTTAGAAAAAAGAGCCATTTTGTAAATTAACCTGTTTGATGTGTGGCGACAGTGAATTTGGTGAATAGACACACACACACATATATAGATACAGCCATGCAATTTTCAGCAACAGAGCAGTCTGACTGACCAGTAACATATTACAGTAGGTTGATGCCACCTAGAATTCAGGCTGAAAATATAACTTGTCCCAGAAAGGGCAGATTGACTGTTTTTTGAAAGAAGCAAGAAGCAAAGTAAAGGCTTTTCAAATAAACATGAACATAACTTAAAGCGTTTATTAAACTATTAATAAAACTGCTGGATTTTTAATTACAGGTCCTCGAGCAGGGTCAGTAGTAAATAGATGGTCAGCATTTCACTCCCCTGCAGTGTGAATAATCTAGAATGCTCTAAAAGAAGACTGCCCTCAATTACTACTGAATTGAGAATTAAAACAACACAATTTTTGTAAAACTGGATTTTTTTTCATTCTGGTTGCACCAGCTTTGAAGTGAGACAATCAGATGCAGGATACTATCTAAGCTGTAACAGACTACCATCACAGACAGCTGCATCACTATTAATTGTGAGGTCCTGATTTGAAAAATTTATGCTGTCAAATCTAAAGATTTCAATTGTTGTGACCCAAGACTAATACTACTCCTGTATAATGATCGAACTACTTAAATAGATAATCACATAGCAACATCATGTATGCTGTTATAAAACTGAGAAGCCTTTAATCATTCCATAGATAAATGAACATAGAGCAAGGTTCTGAATAGTTTTTCATTTTGTAACGTTTCATTGCATTTTGACATTTTATTCTTTTAACTGTCAGCCATTAAAAGTATAGCAAGGCTTATACTATGCTTACACTCACTGGCCATATTATCAGGCTAATTTACTCCAGTTACACTGCCTGGTTACACTATAGCACTGATGTTTTAGCAGTAAACAACACAAAGCAACTGACAGACTAACTTACCCTATATGATAGTAAACATACTGATAATAATTTAGAGACTGAATGTAATTTTTTCTGCAATTTGTTGGTCATTCTTTAGTCCTCTGTCTGCCGGTTTCAGTCTACAGGGTTCTGTTGGCTGAGTATTAGCATAGCGAATGCATTATTCAGCAGGTGATATTTCTAATTAAGTTACCATATTAAAATATTGTACTTTGTATTAAAATAATAGCTTATATGTTACCAAAAATATGGTCGAAATACATTAACACAACTATGGTGTTTGTGTTTAAAAAAAAAAAAATACATAAATAAATAAATAGGGGCTAAGCTTACTGTATGCTAGTTTTCATGTCAATGAAATTGTGGCCACAAATCCATTAATGACCCTGGGGGGATTATTAAGTACCAGTCTGTGCTTGAGCAGCAAAGCTAATAAGTCTGACAGTTGAATTGGAGTTTGATATGAGAAATGTAACTACAAGTCCAGGTTATTTTCCAAATCACACACCCTGCCACAAATGTGCAATTCTACCTGTCAGTAAACCCTCAGGGGTGTGCTTTGTAATTGTGACAAGGGTTACAGGTTTACTGAAGCTTTTGACTCCAGCTGGTTGGCAAATAAATCACTAGAATCTAGATTTGGTGTTATCACAACCCTGTATTCAATGTACAACCCTGACTTTGCTCTAGTCAGTTAAAGATACGAGCTTTAGGTTAAACATGTAGCACAAACACGTATGAAATGGTATATTTTCCAACAGAAAATAAAATCACATACTGTTAATCGTTGAAATTGGTAATATTTTAATAATGTGTGGAATGCAATTATTTTACATTTATTTGGACTGCATATTCCAAAATCTACAGTTTTCCTTACAAAGAATACTTAGTTTCTAAAGTGAAACAAGTACCACGATCAAGAGTTTGGGCTCTGAGCCCAAATGATCTTGGATGTAATTGAATTCAAAAGCCCTCTAGACTAGGGCAGCATGTATTCAACAACAGTGTCCACTGCACAACCTATTAAGACAAGTCTGGACCAAGTTGGCTTCAGCATTAAACTCATTTAAATTTAATAATAATGATAAAATTTTCAAGTTCAAAACTTAAATTTAGTTTTATTTTTT
>JAFMOD010000419.1:3373974-3388744 GCA_019802435.1 Corydoras maculifer | reverse complement strand
GTACCACGATCAAGAGTTTGGGCTCTGAGCCCAAATGATCTTGGATGTAATTGAATTCAAAAGCCCTCTAGACTAGGGCAGCATGTATTCAACAACAGTGTCCACTGCACAACCTATTAAGACAAGTCTGGACCAAGTTGGCTTCAGCATTAAACTCATTTAAATTTAATAATAATGATAAAATTTTCAAGTTCAAAACTTAAATTTAGTTTTATTTTTTTAATTTCAAATTTGAAAATGAATGTAATTGTTAAAAGGCTAAACAGCTAAAGAAATATACATAAATATGATGTATACAGTATATAAAAGTTGAAATGAGTCCCATCCTCTCAGCATCAGTACAACATGTACCATTAAAATAATCTGATCACTGTAATAAACATTAAAATTCTGCACACTGAGGAAGGCAACCTACATTTATACATCTGTTACATTTACTTAAAAATATTAAGTAAAAGATTTACTTCAAAACAACAGCTTCAAAACCATTATACTGCTACAAAGACTTATAATGGAGAGAATGGCGGCTGCTGTACATAGCACTATGTAACTTGTTCTAGCACAATGTAATTAGGCATAATTTCCCAGAAGGCATGATATCCTATAAGTTGGTAATACCTAAGCACTCTATATCACACAGTAACACAGACTTATAAGGTTATAATCTTCTAATCCTCCACCTTGTCAACAGATGTAACTCTGTCACTTTAGTTGTTCTCTTCTGTTTCTATATATTTCAGCTTGTGAACACAATTTGTATTGAAGTGGTGTAAAATGAAATTAGGAAATATGGAATTGTAGCAGGACCCCACAAGTTAAGGGAAAAAAAACAAATTTAATTATTTATTTAAAATTTAAAAAATGTACATAATCCAGTTACCTAGTCAGATTTTATTTCTAAACTATATATCGATTACTTGGTTATAAAATGCACTTACTTTATCTTATTTATTATATTACAATAGTTAACTATTGCAATAGTTATTGTAAATTAACTCTAAATATGGGATGTTTGTACAGTGCTAAAAGAATATTGTCATATCTTTTTAAAATATAAAAATGTGTGTTACTGTCTAAAACCAAAATTTAAAAAGGGATCTTTCTTGTTTTATTTAAACATTTTACTTAAAGCATCAAAACGAAACAATAAAAATACAATTACAGGGTTGAAAAAGTTATCGAGCTAAGTCGAACTGGATATGTTCCTATGAGTGTTATATACCTACATTGGGGAACAGTTGCTTAATCTTCCATCCGATTTAATTGTGACTAGCAATATTCATCTTCCAGAACATAAGCCATTTTGAACACACTGGTGAACAAAGCAGTAGCTTAAGTGAAGAAAGGTGAATGTAGTTTACTAGCAAATTAACTAAATTCAACAGGAAATCTGTGGATGGGCTCAAAGTTAACAGTGAATTATCATCATATCATTATTATAAACCTGCCATATATGGTATTGACTAAAGTTAATAAGACTATTAATGATTTAGAGATAATAAGAGTTAATAAGACTACCAAAGACTATTCAGAGGAACAAATAGAGTACAGTCTGTAATTGCTCAACGTGTTACAAGGTGTATCTATTGATATGCAGTACAACTAAACTGAAAGAAATTGTGTAGGAAAAAAATGTGCTTTTCCTAATAAAGTGGCCAGTAAATATTTATCTTTTTAAAGGCAGTAAATTGTTTGATGTGTTCTTCACTTACATATGACTAATTGTGCAGTTATGCTAAGCAATAATGCTTTATGCACCTGCATAGTTTGCAGAAACCCTGCTAGATATGCACGAAACAAATTTTGCACATTTTAATGAACAGTTACTATTAATTTACTTAGTCTAATGTATTGCGTAAAGAAAGGAATATAATGTTATATTATATATACTCCCTATAGAGGATGTTATGTATTTATATAAAAAAAATGAAGATGTAAAATATTTAAAAAGTGCATTCAAATTCCATGGTTTTAAGCTACACAGTGCAAATGTATATGACCACGTATGTATACCCTTTAAATTTTTTTGCATACACTTATATTTCCTCGACATATTGTTCTACATGCATCACTCAGCGAGTAAGGAGGAAGTTTTTAACAAAGTTTATTTAGAACAATTTTGTGATTTATCTATTACTTTCTGATATTTCCCTGTGCTATTTTTCTTTACCTCCAGCAGTCCATTTGTGAACCCCTATGGGTATGAAGAAAATTAAAGTTGTGACGTATTGTATCTGTGAATGAGCTCTATTGCTTTAGTGTGCTCAAGAAGCTCACTCCTGCATGCTGTGCACAGCCTTACTACTGCCGAGCCTAAAAGTAGCTCAGAGTAATCATAAGTGTATTGGTTACTGTGACTGTGTGTTTCTTTGCATAGCCCTGCACAGGCATATAACTTCAGGTATTTGTTATTCTGGCTGGATTGTTAGTTTGTTTAGGAACAAACCACTCTCCGAAGAGTTGAGGCCAGATAACTGGCCCACTTGCAATCTGCATTGTGTGCATGAATTAGCATACATCAACCCTCAAACTGAATATGCATGTACGAAGGCATGTGTGAGGATTTGACTGTCAAGACCATGTGTGAAAGTTTAGAAGCTGACACTTAAACAACAAGAAATAGTCATACAACTTTGATCATTTGATCAAAGTTCTTTGAAAGCTTCAAGAGGTTATTTAGTCCAGATGTTTGAATTTATAGTATGTTGTTGATCTATGTAATGTGTAAAAAAAATGTAATAAATTATGTAATGAATTGAACAATGTCTGTAATTCAATAGATAGCATTCTGAATTTTATGACTTTATGTGGTTTGACTAATTTGTTATGAGCTTTTCACTGAGAGATGAATTGATATCAGTTGTATCAGTTCTAAACTTGTTCTTTGCCTTTATATATTAGATTAGATTAGATCATAACAATAAGAGTAATACAGTTCAAATTGCAATCGATACATAAAATGCTGTAGTGTATTACATACAGTTTGACTTTGGTTAAAATTTTTTCCAACTTAAAGCATTTAGTATGTGTTCAAGTGCGTAATGCTGTAGGCAGTGTATGTTTTATTATTAGAAATATAAAAAGTTAAAGCAGGTGTTTGCGTGGGGGAGCATCCTGTATATTTACACTTTTGTGAAGATGGCTTTAATTAGAATTTTAAAGGCTGGTATCTCTTTACTGTCCCTGAGCTCTGTTTGTTCTCTTGCAATTATAAAATGTATGCTTCAATCATTCTAATGTTATTTGAAATTATTTTTATTATTATTTTATTTTATTTCATTTTATTTTAAGTCAGGTTACTCCAATTGCCCAATAAAGAGGAAGCGAATGAAAGCTTTCAGCCAGAAGAGTGTGAATGAAAGTGTATAAATAGATGTAGCTAAACAACAAAGCCTGAGGAGCTATGAAATTGTAAGCATGATTTAAATTAGCCATTATATTCACCGCATCCAGTACAATCCAATTACAAGCAATTGTATGTATGTATACTGTTCTGTAGTGTAGCCATGAGATTATTTATAAATGTGTGGGTGAGTGTGAGGTGAAAGCTACTATTGCTCTGTCAAGCTTTGCCTCCAGGGTTAATTAGCATTGCAGAGTTCGATGTCTGAGCCAGGCGTCGGCTGATCAAACCCTGTCTTTTGGCTCTCCCTCCCTCTCTGATTCCTTTTCATTCTTTCCTTTTTGTTCTTTTTCTATCTCTCTATCTCTCTCTCACTCTCTTTACCAATCCCATCTCCCTATCTTACAATCACTCATTCACCACATGTCTCTATCTTTTAAAATCTCATCTTATATATTTTTTATTTATTTATTTATTTTTTTTTTTTTTTACTCTCAGGGTAAATATAGTTTAACCAGAGGCATTTATGTGTTTATGTACCAGTAAAGTCACCAAAAAAGCCCAATTAAAACTGGAATATTATCACATCCAAAATGCACCGAAATCTTTAACAAGGCTGTTATCAAACATGACTGCACATATGTTTGCATGTTTTAATAAGGAAACAATGAGTACTCATTACAGCACATTCACTTTATTTAGATGTTCTTCATTTTAATGGCTACACATTTTATATATATATATATATATATATATATATATATATATATATATATATATATATATATGTGTGTGTGTGTATATATATATATATATATATATATATATATATATATATATATATATATATATATGTTTATAATAACACATTTTTAATTTGTCAAATTTGTTGATTTTTCACTTTCATTTTCTAAAATAACTTTTACGATTATTTTCCAATTATTTAAATGTTAGCCATTATTTTGCACTAATAAAAGTGCTCATTATAAACTTTGTAGTTCTACAATTACATTCTGTAGTCCATCTGTTTCTCTACATACTGTATTAGTCTCCTTTACTTTGTTCACTGATGATCATGACCCCCACAGAGCAGGTATTATTAGGGTTGTGAATGATGGTACTTGTGGATCAGAACCCTGTATGTTTTCAGTGGTGCTCTGATCTCTGTAGAACTACAAAGTCCATCTATATGATGAGTGTAGAACTGAAAAGATTGTACCAAATAAAATAGTCGGTGAGTGGTCATAGCTGTGTATTTACATTTTAGCAGAATATTAAAGTTTTGCCATCATTGATTTCATTCCAATTTTTCTCCATTGATTTGTTGAAAAAATATAATAATCACAAAATTAATGACAAATAAAATAAAAAAAAAACAATAAGTCTCTAATTACATTACAAGTTCTGTAATACATGTTCTGTAACACAATAATCTCTTGTAATCTTGTTTGCAATGATGAATGAATGAATGAATGCTTTTTTTTGTAATGTTTAGGTCATAAAAGCATGAGACCTATTTCAAAATCTTTAGTTTGTGTTGCTTCAGGTAATAGATAGTGTATTTTGAGACATGTTGATAAGCCTTTATGTATTTTAAATGATAGCTTTAAGATTGTTTTTGGGATTTGGAAGCATATTCTGGAATCAATTATATAATTCAATGTTTGGCATTCTGTGTCTAATCCAAATCCATATAAATTACCCTAGCAGTTAGCAAAAATCTAATTAACTTATGTTGTTCTTCTTATTTCAATTAAATTCAAGAACCTGTCATTCTCAGCCACCTTGTTGTAGCACATGCAAAATAAGACCTGGTGTTGTCCTGCTAAATTAGTAATGGACATTCTAAAAATGTGTTGCACTGCAAAATCTTTTTGAAGGTTCTTGGTAGTCATATGGGGTTTCTGTATGTTTTCTTAGTCCATATCTCACATTGAAAATCAATAGTTATCCTTAACTGCTATTTCTCAATAATGTAGTAACTGAAAACCAAAACCACATGACAATCTTCTTAAAGCTTTTACCTGCTTTGTGAAGATAGAGTACTTTCGGCTCTATAGATAATTGCCTAAAAAGTCAATGTTTACCGAGTGTTAGCAAATAGTCTAAAAAGTAAATGTATAAGACTTAGAAATTGTATTTAGGTGACAGCTTTTCATTACAATTCGTGAGGTGATTTGCGATTAAAAGTTACATTTTAAAGGCACATCTGGGTCTTACTTACTTAGGTTGTCCAAATGTTTACATTTTTACATTAGGAAAAAGAAAAAAGGTACCATGTAGGTAGGCTATGGCAAACTATTATTTTGAAAATGTTTATTTTGTTATAAATGAATTGAAATACATATCATGACCTTAACAGTGTCCAAAATTTGGAACTGAACTGAGCTGGTAAAAGAAAATTAATAAAGATTTCTCTTGGATGTTTACGGCATATCTCACTGTGCTCACTTTAGGTGCCAGAACTTGGCTAGAATAGATGATGTACACCTGTGGTTAAAGAATATTATCTTTTTATGTGAATGTGTGTGTGCTCGCTCACTCACGCACACTTGTGCATACTTGTACATTTTTAACTTTTATTCCCTGTGATCTAGAAAGCAGATGCTGACAGCTCAGGGCATCGACTAACAACCAGATTGCCAGGGGTTCACAGCGCCTGTTTTTTCTTTGGGTACAATGTGAGTGACGCATGAGGAAGTGAATTTGTAATAACACAAAGATCAATAGCAGGAGTCAATAATGCTTCACTTGGCTAGATCAGTTTCTCACAGAGTTCTTATGGCGACTGTCAAAAAATATGACACACCACATGCAGGGCCTACGGCATTATGGCAAACAAACTTTGCTACATCTGTAGCAAATGATCACAGAATGTAGTTCAGACTGTAGCACTGAATTAAACATGACTTGCAATGACCCAGCAGTATCAAGGTCATGCTTATATATATATATATATATATATATATATATATATATATATATATATATATATATATATATATATATATATATATCTGCATCACATTCACATGTACAAACACACACACACACACACACAGATATGCACACTGTCTACCTGCTTTACTCTTACCCAGAGTGACAAAATCACACAAACCTCCTGTGGGAGATGGGTGTTAGGTTCTCTGTGACTGCTGGATTCATGCAATGAAAAATGGATGAGACTAAAATTAGATAAAGTAAAATTAGACAAAGTAAGAGAAACCACAGGCTCCAAAATTGAGCCTATAGGAAGCCAACAAAGGGATGTGATAAACACACTGAGCTGTCTCTGTTTTTATTGCTACAGCGAGAAATGAAAAAATTCCTGCACCCTTTTGTATAGCATTGGATAGAAAATCCAACACAAACAATCAACAACATTAGCAACAGCACAGACAGGAGCCATAGAGATTGATGGATTGGCTAATGTTTGATGTCTTTGTCTTGAGTGATGCTTATGAACTATGAAGCTCAATGTGCGTGTGTGTGTTTGTGTGTGTGTGTCTGGAAATAAGTTATCCCCATCTGCTTGACAGGGTATTTTTGATACAAAGGCACTGATCTCTTGCTGTGTGTGATGATTAATAGATTAGGTCATTGTCTAAAAAGTCTTCCTGATTTTGCCAACTTTAGGCTGACTTACGTCACAACTCATATGCTCTCCAGCCGTGGCTACTGTCATCACATCGGCCTCGAGCTTCCACAGGAATGAATTGAATTATTAACTCATTAAAACTTAATAAACTCCTCCTGTGAGCGAGCTGCTCACTCTGTAATGAACTACAGCCTTTAGCATAACCCTTTTATGCAGGCACTCCATCTTCATTCAAAAAATTTTGTGAAATTGGTTGTGTTTTCATGGGCTTTGTTTAGGTGACTAAACATGTAACTAGCATAAAAACACTTTCCCTACTGTAGACATGCTACAAAATCAAATTCTATTTCTCATTGCCCTTCTGTTTACCTGTTACACATTATTCTAGAGTCAGGGTCTCTCAAAAGTAAAGAAATGCCCACCATTGTCTTTTTGGTAAAAATGTCTTCTTTTTTGATGTCACACCTATGTTGTTATCTAAAAAACATTTTTTTTTAATTTAAATTCAGAATGCTGGTGACATGATCTTTGTTCGAAGCTGTCTACTTAAATAATCGGTAATAAATTTGATTTAGTAAGCACTGTTTATCTAGTTAAACAGTAGTTGTTTTTTTTTTCTTAGAAAGCAAGTATGTAGTAATCATGCAACCTTGTACATATCACTTCCACCATGTTTTAAGTGTAATTTGATGTTATATTTCATTTATAAAAAAATATATTTTACCAAATTAATTCATAATACTGTTGTTTTTATGTTCATTTTTGTGCTTGGAGCATACTTGAACACAGTGAATTCCACATTTCCTGAAAATTGGGGGTATTCTCATGAAAAAATGAGGGTATACCCATGTACCTCAGCATAGGTCATAATTTCAGATTGATATGATTTATCCTGCCCAGCGATGGATTGGCGCCCTGTCCTGGGTCTATCTGCCCAGCGCCCGAGACGTTCTCCCCTGGATGGGCATGGGGAACCCCACCGCGACCCTAATAGAAGATAAGCGGGAGATAATGAATGAATGAATATGATTTATCCAATTTTATGCAGTGAATGGGATTGAAATATTTACATTTGTTCATTTGGAATGGATTTAGGGTGGCGCGGTGGCTTAGTTGTTTTGTTGCACGTTTGAATCCCAATCTGGGTGAAGTTTCCATGTTCTCCTTTTGTCAGTGTGGGTTTTCTTCGGGTTGTCCAGTTTCCTCCCACAGTCCAAAAACTTGGATTCTAGGTGAATATGCTGCTTTATATTGTCTCTGTCTAATTTGTCCCATATAGTATAGATTGGTGCCCTGGCCTGGGTGTATCTGCCCGTCACCCGAAACTTTCTCCCCTGGATGGGCATATAGAATCAATAGTGTACCCTTGTAAAGTATTATGTGACATACAATGGATGGATGGATGAATGTAATGTATTTGCCTTATATATCATAACACTGGTTTTTAAAGCAAAAAGGATTCACACTGAGGGCGACACGGTGGCTTAGTGGTTAGCACGTTTGCCTCTTGCCACTTGGGATTTCCGGTTTGAATCCCCATCTGGTTAGAGTTTCCATGTTCTCCTATTGTCCTCGTGGGTTTCCTCCGGGTTCTCTGGTTTCCTCCCACGGTCCAAAAACATGGATTAAGTCAATTGAGTGCTCCAAATTGCCCCATATAGAGTGTGTCTGTGTGAGTGAGTGTGTGCCCGCCCAGTGATAGATTGGTGTATCTGCCCAGAGCCCGAAACGTCCTCCCCTGGATGGGCATGGGGAGCCCCCCCCCCCCCCCCGCGACCCTCATATAGGATAAAGCGGAAGATAATGGATGGATGATTCACACTATTTTTCATATTAAACTCTACTTCAGAGCTAAGTGTTTAACATGAGATTAGAATTACTTTGCCCCCCCCCCCCCCCCCCCCCCCCCCCCCCCCCCCCCCCCCCCCCCCCCCCCCCCCCCCCCCCCCCCCCCCCCCCCCCCCCCCCCCCCCCCCCCCCCCCCTTCCAGAAAACAGTATAATAGCTGTAATAAATTTAAAAAATGATGATGGCTTTGACTTATCAAACAAAAGAGCCAAGGAGATCTTGCTATTGGCTGTTTATTAGCAAAACAAAAAGCTGTTTGAATCAGGGATGTGAATTACATTAGTCACTAAAGTTCTTTATGGATGTATTGTGGTTTGCAGTGGTACCTTGCATATCTCACTCATAGATTTTTGATGACTTTTATATTTGTAGCATAATGACACACTGTAAGATAAAAGATTTTTAAAATCACTGTTATGGTTATTAAGCTCTACCATTTCTCTTTATAGTCAGGGGCAATAAAGTGATGTACATTCTATAATCATATATTACATTTGTAAGTTGACATATTTCAAGACATTACTAATGTTATACAATGGTGTGCCAAAGTTTCCACACTACTTCTTAAATCAAAAGTTGTGTGGTTTTTCTATGTGCATTCACACACTCCCTGTAAGAAATGCTGTATATTTAATGTAACCTGCTTTTGCAACTCTTTATACACAAGTTGTTTTCTGAATATATGTTATATGTACAATATGGATGTATAGGAAAAAATTAACAAAAAGTCATATGTTTGTCATATTATGTTGTATTTTTTCTCAAACCGAGGAGTAAATAAAAAGTAACTGCACTATGAAGTATATATGTTTGTTCCTATTCCTATAGAGACTGTGTTTTGTTTTTTTTGTTTTTTTTCAACAAGCAGTATGTGATCTATGTGTTTAAAAGGGAAATACAAGCATTTGCATTTCATTGTATATTTCACTTAGTTTATTATTTTGAATTTTTAAAAATAAAAAAATAATATAATAATAAAATAGAAAACTGGTAAAAGAAACAGAAAGGGTTATTTAAACCAGTTCTTTTTTCCATTTAGTTTTAAATGATGTGTGGACTAACACAATTATGACACAGTGAGGCTTTGTGAACATCTAAAAAAATCTCTCATTCTTTTTTTTTAAAAAGTCATTTAATTTTGATGAATGCCACTGTAGTTTCAGTTTGGATATAAAATGACGCATTCCATATCAATCACGTATTCTTTTTCTGGTAGATGAATATTTAAATGGCAGAAGCATAATAAACATGCTGATGCCACCAATGAGGTTTAGATGAGTGCAATCTTGTCTAGAATGCCAAGCAGTGTTTCTATGTGGCATGAACCTCAGAGACCTGTAGAATGCTTGCACTTTGCTATTATTGATTCAGATTGGGAAAGCTGGACTTGTGGTGAGGGAACGTGGGGTTTCCATGGTAATAGCATGTTTGGAGAGGTAAGGTAGAAAGAAGCACTTGTGCAAGTGTTTATGGGTGTAAATTTGCATCATGTAATCAATGCAAGCAGCAAGGTTTAGCACTGTCTGGAGTCTTGTAAAGAAAGGATCTGGAGTACAAGGAGGTCTATGTGTTACATAAATGTGTGTGTGTGTGTTTATATATTATGGTCATATAATATGACCATTATAGGTCATGGTCATATATCTTTCTTTGTGTAAAATGTCAGTGTTCACCTCAGACATTATTTTTTAGCCTGTGCATAACTGAATTCTTATCATGTCTAAATTTCTTTTGTTGTCTGTGTCCCTTTTCACTATCCTGCAGGTGGTCATGCTGCTCTCTTTGTTTTCCTGTTCCGTGGGCTTCTCCCTCATATTGCTCCTACTATTGCCGTGCCCTGCCCGGACTTGTCCCGCCCGCTGTGAGTGCTCTGTGCCCACTCGCTCTGTTTCTTGCCATCGCAAACGGCTGGCACAGGTGCCCGAGGGCATCCCCATTGAGACTCGGGCCTTGGACCTCAGCAAGAACCGTCTGCGCATTATCACACCACAGAATTTCTCTGGACTGTTGTTGCTAGAGGAGCTGGACCTAAGCAATAATATACTCTCAACAATAGAACCTGGAAGCTTTCGTGCCCAGCCACGTTTACGCACATTGCGCCTGCGGAGCAACCTGTTGACGCTGTTGCCACGTGGAGCACTTGCTGGCCTAAGTGAGCTGACTTTGCTGGACATCAGCCAAAACCGGTTGGTTATCCTACTCGACTATGGCTTTGAGGAACAGCGACGGCTGCGTGTACTTGAGCTTGCTGATAACGAGCTGGTGTTTGTTGCACCACGGGCCTTTAGTGGCTTGCCAGCTCTGCGGTCACTGACTTTGCAGCGCTGCAATCTGAGTGCCGTGCCCAGTCATGCACTGGCACACTTACATGCTCTGACCAGCCTGCGTCTTAGACAGCTAGACATTGCTGAATTGGTACCACATGCCTTCAAGGGCCTGGGCCGTTTGAGACACCTGGAAGTGGACCACTGGCCAGCACTGGAGAGTGTACCATTTTTGGCCCTGCATGGATTGAACCTTAGTACCCTTTTCATAACGCACACCAACTTGTCGGCCGTGCCGGTTCTAAGCCACCTGTCCTTTTTGACCCATGTGAACCTTTCATACAGTAACGTGAGGGTGCTGCCAGCTGGGTGGTTAAAAGGCCTGGAGCGGCTGGAGGTGCTGCACATGCGCAAGGCTCAGCTGTTACGAATAGAGTCCCAGGCTCTCCAGGGAGCACTGTCACTGCGTCTGCTTGACCTTTCCTCCAATCGCTTGACTACATTGGAGCGAGCTGTGCTACCAACACCTGTAGTCCTGCAGAGTCTTCTTATTGGCCAGAATCCCTTGGTATGTGATTGCCGGCTGCGTTGGTTGCTGCAAAGGACTCTTCCTTTAGAATTTGGGGAGCTACAGCCTCAATGTACCTCCCCACCTGTCCTAGCTGGGAAACATTTCACAGATGTGATTGAGCCTCTGCTCTCGAGGTATGTCATTTGCACCAAACCCAGAGTCGTTGCCATGTCAACACAACCTGCTCAGGCAGAGGAAGGCCAGAAGGCATGGCTGTACTGCACAGCAGAGGGTGCACCACCCCCTTCAGTATCCTGGCTGACACCACACAGGCGACACATTACCACCAAGAGCACTGGGCGCATGGTTGTCTACAGCAATGGCTCATTGGAGTTTCGAGTGGTGGAGCCTCAGGACAGTGGCATTTACGTGTGTGTGGCATCAAATCCTGCTGGCAATTCTACGCTGACAATAACATTAGATGTGAAAAGTCTGGGCCTCAGAGATGGGGCTTTCTATACTAATCATAGCTTCATCTACGACCCTGAATACAACAGCTCTCTGATCAATGGCACAGAGCATGACACCATCAGGATGGTGTTGGACTTTACCACTATTCTCGTGTCTACAGCAATGGGCTGCCTCAGCTTCCTAGGTGTGGTTTTGTTCTGTTTCTTACTGCTGTTTGCCTGGAGCAGAGGTAAAGGGAAGCACAGAGGAAGTGTGGACATTCAATATGTACCTCGCAAGAGAAAAGGAGCCAATAGTGAGCTCACAGAGACCAGTGGCCCCAGACGAGTCAACATGAAAATGATCTAAGATGTTTTTGAAAAAATAGTTGACTTTAAACAACTTTGCCTGTGGTCCAGCTGCATTCTTAAATACACAAAGAAACAAAAAAAAAGACCTGTAAAAGTTATATGGCAGGCTGGTAAAGATTTTTTAAGCAGGCCACACACTTGAATATCATAGTGTGTTTGTAGGAGTCTGTATAGAAATTTACTACATTGATTTATAGGCATGTGTCTGCCTATATTATATATGGATGTATTTAACTGTAAGTTTACACATGCTATTTCAAACAAAATCATCTATTCCAAAAATGTTTGTACATCTTCTGCAATTATTTGTCTGTGGACAGCATTATTTGGACAGTGCACACACACGTGCAGAGAATGAGTCGTTGTATTAACATCATATTTGTGAAGATAATTTGTCTATTTATACACATTTTGGGTTTGACTATTATTAATCTTAAAATTGCTGCAAATACTCCAAACTGTCTTCCCCAACAAGCAACGTATCTACAGGAAAAGCCTCAGCAGTGCTGTCTTGTGAAGTGTTTGGTTTTGCTCTGAATCACTATTCTCTCCTGAGAGATTCTCTAGTTAGCAGAGCCTCTGGGAAAAGAGAAGAATCATTTGCCATTTTGTTGTGAAGAACCAATGTGTTGCAATGTAAGGAACTCTTTGACATGGTTGGTAGGGGGCTGTGTTTGTGACTCAGTGGAAATCTGTGAAACTCCTTTTTGATGTTCTGTCAAATGCTGCTCAGATGTTTTTACTTAATAAATATATTGGTATATTTTCCAAAGAAAATAAATATTAATCATATAACTTAGTTGTTGTTACTGTCATGTTCTATAGCCTGATTCTACTCATTTTCTAATCTTCTACCCAATTTTCAGCCACTTTAGGGTCCTATTATTTTGGTGATATAATTAAATACTATCCTTAAATATCATATTTATTACAAACAGATTAAATTCTGTGATATACACAAATCATTTCAAATGCTAAAGCATAGCTTGCTGTGAATTATGCTGATGAATCTGACACCTTATTACCATCTTTTTGTAGTGCAGAATCTACTCCTACTGCTTATTTCAAAGAGTTGGGTGTCACTTAAGTTCCATTAAGGCCAAACTCATATTTCATATACCCACAAGGATTTAGACAACTCTTTAACCAGTGATGTTTTTACTTACACACAATGAAATTAAGCAAAGCTGCTATGATCGTATTTTAAACAGATGTATATTAATATAATCATTTCATTTGTCATTTCAAATTTACATTTTTTATTTTTCAGAATGCAGTTTTGTGCAAAGGTTTGTGCACCTCTTATTAGATATGTTTAATTATCTAAGTAAAAACATTTTAATTAATTTTCTACAGAGATTTTTTTAAGCTTAACGTAATGAAACAAAATAAATTACAGTATTGTGACTTTCAGGATACTTTCTATAGCAAAAATAAAGAAGTTATATATTTTCTGCAGTGATTTACAAAATTTTGCACAAGACAGCAGACAATAACATTTAATTCTCTGTGAAACATCAAGCGACTGGTTTAAATGTTTAAGGAAATTACTGTGGAATATACAAATACTAAACAAAAGCTGCCACGGTGCTGTTTAAAAGTTTGCAATCAGAGATATGACTTAAAACATTATCTAATTCTCACATACAGTATATAGACAAAATAATTTACTTTATCTTTAAAGAAAATGCACCAACACTAGATAGACTTACATTGTGAAAGTACGTAAACCTTACTATTAATTAATATTTTAAAAGTAAAACTAATGTCATGTGTTCTTAATTACTTTGATGGCAATCTGTTAAGACCAAGTTTAAATCAAAGATCAGAGAGGAAGTTTGTGGATATATTTATCTTTTAAAAAACTATTTAAAAATATACAAAAATAAAGGTTTTGATAGAAACATAACACCTCATTCCAACTCTCAACATGATGTTAGATACCTTTGTCTGCTTTGGTTTGTGACATATGAAAACACTTTACACTTTTCAATTTACTAAATGTTCTTGTTATAAATATAATCTTCTATGACCATATGCTGTGCCAATATATGCTGGTCATTCAACAGACCAAATAATCCCAAAAACATCAGCAAATAAACATCTGAATACCTAATAATGGCTAAAAAGTAAACAAGCATGTTGATGAAATGACAAAAATATCTATTCATTCATTCATTCATTATCTTCCGCTTATCCTCTATTAGGGTCGCGGTGGGGTTCCCCATGCCCATCCAGGGGAGAACGTCTCGGGCGCTGGGCAGATAGACCCAGGACAGGGCGCCAATCCATCGCTGGGCACACACTCACTCACACAGACACACTCTAAATTGGGCAATTTTTGAGAATTCAATTAACTTGATCCATGTTTTTGGACTGTGGGAG
>JAFMOD010000419.1:3299847-3365230 GCA_019802435.1 Corydoras maculifer | reverse complement strand
AACATCTCGGGCGCTGGGCAGATAGACCCAGGACAGGGCGCCAATCCATCGCTGGGCGCACACTCACTCACACAGACACACTCTAAACAGGGCAATTTTGAGAACTCAATTAACTTGATCCATGTTTTTGGACTGTGGGAGGAAACCGGAGAACCCGGAGGAAACCCACGCAGACACGGGGAGAACATGGAAACTCCACCCAGATGGGGATTCGAACCGGGAATCCCTAGCGCTGAGAGCGTGCTAACCACTAAGCCGTGCCGCCGAATTCATTGATCCTTCCTTTAATTAATGAAAAGCTTTCACACTGACCGCGCGAGGGCGATAACGTCTTTTATCAGCCGCACCTCTTCTTCACTAACATTGTGTTCACAACAGGAAGAGCGAGAGAGAGCTGCAGACTGGAACGTCATGGGTTTGGAATAAAATCAGGTAAGAAACGTTTATTTAAACTTATCTGATGGTTCAGTACCTTACATTCACTACAGCTGCAGTTTACCTTTAGATTTCTCATCAGAGACGTTTTAAAAAGCCATGAACGAACGTGTTGATGGTTACAACAATGCTTTACAGTTTTACAGTGTGTGCGTATTATTAATGTGCTGCTTTAATTCGGCTTTTTTAGACTTAATATATATCTGTCTGTTGGTATATATATATATATATATATATATATATATATATATATATATATATATATATATATATATATTATATATTATATATATATATATATATATATATATATATATATATATATATATATATTCATTCATTCATTATCTCCCGCTTATCCTCTATTAGGGTCGCGGTGGGGTTCCCCATGCCCATCCAGGGGAGAACGTCTCGGGCGCTGGGCAGATAGACCCAGGACAGGGCGCCAATCCATCACTGGGCACACACTCACTCACACAGACACACTCTAAACGGGGCAATTTTTTAGAAATCAATTAACTTGATCCATGTTTTTGGACTGTGGGAGGAAACCGGAGAACCCGGAGGAAACCCACGCAGACACGGGGAGAACATGGAAACTCCACCCAGATGGGGATTCGAACCGGGAATCCCTAGCGCTGAGAGGCGAACGTGCTAACCACTAAGCCACCGTGCCGCTATATATATATATATATATATATATATATATATATATATATATATATATCTCCACCTATCATGAACAATTGCAGTTACAGTCTTTA
Source organism: Corydoras maculifer (assembly GCA_019802435.1). Taxonomy (NCBI): domain Eukaryota; kingdom Metazoa; phylum Chordata; class Actinopteri; order Siluriformes; family Callichthyidae; genus Corydoras; species Corydoras maculifer. Next base: position 3,364,031 of record JAFMOD010000419.1, on the reverse strand, counting down.
GAACATCTGGTTTTTTTTTAATCCTTGCTTGGTTCTCTCTGGTCAGGATCATCACAGAACAGGTATAATTTGGGTGGTGTATTGTTTATTGTCAGTTCTGTTCAGCTGCTGTAGTTTCATTTAAACACCTCAATGACACTGCTGGGATAAGAATAATGCACCAAACAAATAATACCTGCTCTGTGGTGCTACTATTGAGGTTCTGACCATTAGAGAACAGTAAAGGGCATGTGCACAGTATAAACTGTAGTCCACAAACAGGTATACTACAGTCTGTAATTGTAAAACTGATTATGATGATTATGGCCAATTAATTTTATCATCATGATTCATATTTTGCGAGTTCAGAGCAGATAGATTTTTGAGGGCTTTTGATTTACTGTAGTGTTTTTATTATTTTTTACAATATAGACCTTGCAAGCTGATAAATGAAGCTGGTGACTTTATCCTGTCTAGTTAGAATCAATTGTTTTCTGATCTTTGGACAGTGTTTAGAAAAGCCTTTGGTTACTCTTGTGTTTTAGCACAAGATCTGAGGAGTAAGGAAATTTGCAAATCATCCAGCTACCGTTTTTTTTTTTTTTACAATATTGCAATCTCTTAAATTTGCTTCAGATGTAAATCATAGATGTCTTTAAGTTTAATCACAAAATTAAATCAGGACACCCACACATAATTTATTTCTATTGCACACAGATAGACAAAAACAAAATAAAATAAGGATTTAGCTATATATCTAAATAATAATAATAATAATGGTAAATCTAGACATTTATGTTTATTGTTTAAAATAGCTAATTTGGCTAGTAAAAATTTACAAAATGTATCTATGTATCTACAAAATATGCTCAAGCCAGTGATGTGTTTTTAAACATATAGTATTTGAACATCTGTGAAACTCAATATTAATATTTGGTACTGTAGTCTTTGTTTGCAATAACAGATGTCAATTGTTTCTCTTTATGATTTCAAAGTGAGAGAACTTGGAAAGTCACATAGTGTTCAAATAGTTAATTTCCTCACTGTATATATATTTCCATCCATCCGTTATCTTCCGCTTTACCCTATATTAGGGTCGTGGGGGGGGGGGGGTCCCATGCCCATGCCCATCCAGGGAAGAACATTTCGGGCGCTGGGCAGATACACCCGGTACACACACTCACTTTAATGATAATACAGGAAATAACATTGGAATGTTTTATGTTATATAGTGTCAGAACACCTACTTATTAGACCTTATAGGAGTTTTTATAACATCCTATTCAAATTTGGTCCCCCACTGCTATCACAACTTCTTTTCTTTTTGAGGGGCTGTCTTCAAAATACTTAATTGTGTCTGTTGATAATTTTGCCTATTTTTGAGGTAACACTGGCGTTGGATGAAAGAACCTGACTTACCATCTTGGTTCTGGTTCATCCATAAAGAAGGTTTCAGTGTCAGGGCTGTGTGCGGCCACACAACTTCTTTTAAGACAAACTCATCCAGTTTTGCATTTGTGGACCTTGCTTTGTGCCATGAAGTTCAGACATACTGGACCAGAAACCCCCCAAACTGTTCCCTTAAAGTTGAAAACATACAGTTGTCTAAAAGGCTTTATTTCAACTGAGATGTTTGAAAGTTTGTGCAACAGGACAAAAGTATTTACTAAGCAACTTGTCATTAAGTATTGGTGAAACACTGACCAACTGCCTTTGTGATCATACAAGGAGCTAAATTTAATTCAGCCTGAAGCAGTATTAAATAATGGATGGATAATAGTCAATGTATTCAAAACTGTTAATAGTGGTTTAAAAATCTGTAATAGATATGCAGTAATAGTCCCATGATGTATACTATCTTATTGTATTTTGCTATATAGTGAAGGTGTGTTTATGTGTTTGTTTGTGTGTGTGTGTGGGGGGGGGGTATGTTTGTAACTCAGTATATGAACAGCAGTGAAACACACAGCAACAAATATAATCAATAGCTTTTAGCAGGGATGATTTTGTATTTTTAACAAGGAAGCCTGTGATAAAAGGGTTGATAAGCTTCACACAGCTTACTCATGAAGGAAACAATTTAGAAATTTAATGTATGCTTTCTAGTCTTTGTTAATTTAATTAACCAAGCGTCATGTACCTTATAGCAGTAATAAAGCTAAATGCTTTCAAAGTAGAAATTTAGCTGATCTTTAACATGACTTTATTGAGCTCAGAGGCACTGTACAGAACAGGTCGTGATGCCTGTCCATATTTGCTGTTCCCAGTGCTCCGATGTGTAATGAATTTCCTGTGAGCTGGTAAATATTAATAAAGCTCTTTCTGTACCCTTTAATTTATGCAGGATTCTTTATTGGATGCAGGTACAAATAATGAAGCACATATAAGTTGTGAGTCCTGACTCCAGTGAAAGAGTTCTTGGGAGAGGCACCATGTCGGCTGGTTGCCCACCTCAGTCTCCTGGTGTGGCTAAAACAGAAGTGTTGTTGGAGAGCTGGTGTCCCCTATTGGCAGCTACATTTGCCTATTGGGACAACATCTTGGGGCCTCGGGTTTGGCACATCTGGGGCCCTAAGGAACAAGGTTCAGTGTTGCTTAGTGATGGGGAGGTGACCTTCTTGGCAAACCACACACTTAACGGCGAGATCCTCCGCAGTGCTGAGAGTGGTGCTGTGGATGTGAAGTTCTTTGTTTTGGCTGAAAAAGGTGTCATCATAGTGTCACTGATCTTCGATGGTGAGCTAAATGGCGACAAGAACACCTGTGCACTGTCCATTATTTTGCCCCAAGCAGAACTGGACTTCTACCTGCCGCTGCACAGTGTGTGTGTGGAGAGGCTTAAGCATATAGTTCGCAAGGGGCGCATATGTATGCAGAAGGTCTGTAGTATTTTACAATGTAAATTGCATTTGCTTTGTGGTTTTTCAGACCTGATGTGTGCTTGCTATTTACATTGCAGGGGTACAGTGTTATCCCTGTTTTAACATCTGAGATCATTCCCATCATGGAACTCCTTTCATCCATGAAGACACATAGTGTACCAGAGGAAGTCGATGTGAGTCAGTATCTCTTTCTTTGATCCCATTTGTCTTGCAAAACAAAAAATACAATCTGTATTCTTTTTTTCACAGATCAAGGACACTGTATTGAATGATGATGATATAGGAGACAGCTGCAGTGAGGAATTTTTGCACAAGTAACTCCTGAGAAACCTAACTTACCGTGTCATTACAGATGCCCAGCGGATTTAGAGCTCAGCGATAATATTAAGACCAATAACAGAGTGGCACAAGAAAGTCGTATTTAGCTCTTCCACCTCAGGAGATACTAAATTGCACTATGACTGTAATACTTGTAATCAGTAAGGTCATACAGTCCTTTATGGTCACTTAAGAGGTCCAGTGTAATGAATCATATCTTATTAGCTTCCTTATATAATCGTCAATTTATTTAAACAATTTGAAGTGGTAGGTAATATTATGATTTTAAATGATGATAAAGCTAATGAAATCTTTGGAGTTAAAGAAAGATAATAATTATTACACAAGACCCTTATGATGACTGAACTTGTAATCCAAACTGATTTACAAGACAAGACCTCATTATGTCCCATATGGACTGCTAAAGTGTTTAAAAATGTTATAATGGCTACATGCAAATCCACGTGATCTATAATATAAGGATGTGCGTGCATGAGCATGTGTGTATCTGTCTCTGTCAGTCTCAGTCTCTGTCTTTCTGTGTGTGTGTGTGTTTCTTTTTCCAAAAACACCAAACACCAATAAATGACCAATTACGCTTAAATTAACACATTTATCAGGAAATGCAATTTTAAGTTCGGCCGAGAAAGGGCTAGCTCCTACATTGTCATGTGGAGGAGATAGAGAAACACCCTGGGACAAGTGGCTTGTCCCGATCAATCAGGGCAGAAACTGAAACAGAAACAAACACATAACAAATTCATATCTTCTGTTCATGATACTTGCATGAATTGTTGGAGGAAACAAACAATTGGCAAAAACGAGAAGTAAAAATTTGGGGAATATGGACTTGCCAACTGCACACGGTAAAGAGCTGGGACTTTATGAATGTAAGAAAATTCTTTATGCAGAAAGATGAGTTAAGTTTAATCAAAACCCTAATGAGTTTCAAAATACTTTACATTAACAATTTGTGGAAGCACTTTATTAATTGACTTCATGATTATAAAGTGCTGCAGCCTGAAAATGACAGTGGCTCAGTTTCACATCACATTTCCGTTTTATTGTAACTGTTATTGTAACTAATTACTCATTAACTCTTATTAAATATTCTAGAGCGATCAGCTCTCATCTGCAGACATGCGGCTGCTCTGTTGTTGTTGGCAGTAATCCAGACAAAGTCAATAAGGTACACGCACATCAGTCCTTCACTCGACAAGTGTATTCATAGCTGCTAATTATTTATTAGTGTAAGCACAGGAAAAATTGAACCAGCTCAGTTTTGTTTTGTGCTGCAGATTGTGCTGACGCTATGTCTGTTTCTCACACCCACTGAGAGGAAGTGTTCGCGGCTGTGCCGAGCTGATGGCTCCTTCAAATATGATACTGGCCTGTTTGTTCAGGGACTGCTCAAGGTACACAGTTAGAGCTACATAACACCTTGTACCAGCCAACAAACTCATTCTTTAGAATTCTCATAGACACATTAGGAGGTTAATCCAGAAAATACTTAAAAGCTTAGGCGGCAGTCGATCTTCTATAATTACTCTGATGCACCAAACCTGCCATTATGAATTTAGATCTAGTAATCATTTCCTCACTCGCTTTCATATTCACTTCAAATTTTAAGCAAAATGCAATGGGTGGAGTTAAAAAGCAGGCAGACCAAACGGTTTCAACACTGTAACAGGTAATATAGCAATAGATTAAAACACAGTATCAAACACTATATAACATTCTGTAAACTTTGATATTTCCATAGACAGTACTTGAGCCCACCTATTAATTGGATTTTCTGATTCTTGGACACTTTTGCTTAAAAGTAGGCTGCCAACAGCCAAGTGCCACACCCCTAAGCAAAATCTGATTTAATTGCTATTAATTAGACACATTTGATACTCTTGCTGAATATAAAAGCACATAAACTGTGAGAAGGGAGTCAGAATAGTTACTCATGATGTCTCTCTTTGCAAAGTGTTGGCACAACTATTCAGAGAGGAATGTATGGCACTTTGCTAAGCAAGCATTTAATACAAGAAAAAAATAAAGCTCTCTGATTGAATGAAGAGAAAGCGTATGTTGCATCATTGAATCCACACAAGTGCTAATGTGTGCCACCCTGCAAACACCACAAAATCAGTAGTTTTTTAAAAACTGACATGGTTGCTTAGGGGTTTCATGTCATTAAAGCAGCAAGGAGAAAATATCTTATTGTTTGGGTGTGATTTTGAGAGATTGATGTTGAAGGTGTGGAGTCATCCATTTCAGTGTGAGTAGCCTGTAGAAATGAGCCTAGGGAACATGTTTTATAAAGATTCTGTTATTATCATCTGATTATTAAAGAACTAGCTTAAATTTCTGATACCTTTACTTGAGTTTACCTATCAAACAGATATACTTGTTTTACTCTTTTTTTCTGTTAAATGTTCTGTATTCTCTTTATCCCTCTCTAAACAGGATTCCACAGGGAGCTTTGTGTTACCCTACAGGCAGGTGCTCTATTCTCCATACCCTTCCACCCACATTGATGTGGATATTAACACAGTGAAACAGATGCCTCCGTGCCATGAACACATGTACCACCAGCGCCGCTACATGCGGGCTGAGCTTAGTAACCTCTGGAAGTCTTCCAGTGAGGGTGACATCAGCTCTGACAATCGTAACATCCAGGACTCCTACACACCTGACTTGTATGATCTTTCATACCCTGTTTATTTCTGTTTGTGAAATCTTGTTCTTAAAATTAAGCTTTTTTTTCTATAAAGCATAAACTATAAATTACTGTCCATAGCATGTTGCAGGAAAATGCACCCCTGTTGCTAAGAGTGAAATTTAATTAGTAGAAATATGACACTTTGAATTGCATTTTGTTGAGTTAATGTCCATTAACCATGCTAACTGCAGTCTCTTGTTACAATATACACTCAAGTGAGTGAGTGAAAAGGCTTTGATTGTGTGTAATTAGAAAGAGTAGCAGTATTAGTTTTGACTGTGGTCTTTTGAAAACCACTGATCTTTTTTTGTAAAACAACTTAACAAAGGTCAGTTGTTAGTTCCCTTTTACATGTACAGTCTTTAATGTTTGTGTGGGTGGTGGAACATTATAAGCACTGCAGTGAAACTGACATTGTGGTTGTGTTTTATTCTGTATTGTAATCATATGAGTAGATCTGACACAACTGCTGAAGTGACACTGATTTGTTTGCACCAGTACAAACCATTTTATCATGCAACAACCACAATATTGTCACTGCAGCGCTGAGAACAGTACAACACCTACATAATACCTGTACTGTGGGAGTCCTCTTTATTAAAAAACAAGTAAAAGAGGAATAAAGTTGCATGCAGAAAAACAAATGTCTTTTAAAACAAATTTTCAAAGGCAGAACTACAAAGTACACATATGCACTGGTTGGAGCTGGTTAAATGAACTGTATAAGCAGCAGAAAGGAGGCACCTTTAATAATGCAGCTGATATTATATTTATATATAATTTATATACTTGTTTATGTTTGTCTATATACTCAAACTAAAATGTACTAATATATGAAAACTCCAAAGTAACTAAAAAGGTAGATGTAAAATTTTATCCCATTTATTTTTTGTTACAGTTCATTTGGTTATTTAAATGAGGAGGGGAATAAAAACCTTTGTTCATCAGCACTGTTAGCGGCCAAATGCCTTCCTTGCTTAATGATGATTAAAGCAACTTGCTTTCCACCACAGAGATGAAGTGATAATTACACGGAGAAGGTCATTTGGTAATAATCAATGCAAACTGTTACAGCTGTGAAAGCATTAGAAGAGATTTTAGTCTGATATCCTTAATATCCTGAAGCTAGCTTGTCAGTGCCACTTAGTGGTTTAGTAGAGCTGCTCCTAGTCTTTCAGTGTTTTGAGTGATGCTACTGCTACTTCAAATCAAGCCCCACATTCTGCCATTATATCAATTTACATTGTGTTAATTACTTACAATATATAAATAAATGTTTAACTTTGTTTATTTTTTTATGAAATTTATTTTCCCTGAACTATTTTCTTTTGTTTTAGAAATATATTTCAAGATGTTATGCACAAAGACACACTAGTAAAGAATTTCATAGATGAGGTAAGAGCAACTCTGTACTTCTGTGCGCTTAGCCAGAATCCCATCTTACATTTGTTACACACATAAATGAATTAGAAATGCATATGCTAAACAGAAATTCCAACTCTATTAATATGTGTTTGCAGGTTTTCCTTTTGAAGCCAGGCTTAAACTTGCGCAGTGTATACTTATCCCATTTCCTACTGCTGCTGCACAGGAGGGCTCTGACCCTTCTACGATATATCGAGGATGACACGTATGTACCATTTTGTTCTACAGAATATTTGATTTTAACTTGAAAAAGTATTGTGTTGTTACTGACCAAAGAAAAAAAAAGGACTAACTTGCACAGCACTACTAATGACTGCTTACCTAATGAGGGAATCAGATGTGGTGTAAGCTGCTAATTGTCAAATCTTAAATCTAACTGAATTCAATAAAAAAAAATTTCAGCAGTTAGATCTGCAGTTATTGTTTGGAATTTGATAGATTTGACTCACTATGGGGCGGCACGGTGGCTTAGTGGTTAGCACATTCGCCCTTTTAGTGTTAGAGATTCCAGGTTCGAATCCCAATCTGGGTGGAGTTTCCATGTTCTCCCCGTGTCCGTGTGGGTTTCCTCCGGGTTCTCCGGTTTCCTCCCACAGTCCAAAAACATGGATCAAGTCAATTGAGTTCTCCAAATTGCCCCGTATAGAGTGTGTCTGTGTAAGTGAGTGTGTACCCAGTGATAGATTGGTGCCCTGTCCTTGGGTGTATCTGCCCAGCGCCCGAGACGTTCTCCCCTGGATGGGCATAAGAACCCCCCCGCCCCCACGACCCTAATAGAGGATAAAGCGGAAGATAATGGATGGATGGATAAATCACTATGTAGGCTTTTTTGAGCCTTTAGCAAATTAATTAAAGAATTTTTTGAATAAAGCATTAAAGCCTGCATCAGAAGTGATTTTAGGTCTGTTGGTGAGTTTAAAGGCAAATGTTTTTTAAGGTTAATGTTTTGAAGTTATTTAAGGTTTTCTGTGGTGCGAGGCCATTGGGATGAGTGTATAATTGTTTTTACACAGTAATATTCAGAGGTCTGGTTAATTCAGTTTTGATTTGTAGGCAAAAGGGGAGGAAGCCATTTCGCTCGCTACGTAATTTGAAGACTGATCTGGATCTGACAGTGGAAGGAGACCTGAACATTGTCATGGCAATGGCAGAAAAGCTGCGTGCAGGTCTTCACTCTTTTGTATTTGGAAAACCTTTCTACACTAGTGTGCAGGAGCGTGACCTCCTCATGAACTTCTGACTTTTTGTCTCTTAACTCTCAGTATTGCTTTGTTAAGTCCAATGGACAGTAACTAACTAAGGCTAGCATTAACTGTGGGTCGCGTAACTCTTTTAAAAGCTTGTATGTGAATGTGTGCAACATCTTCTTGCATTTAATGTTGCAAATGAGTATTTTAATGTTGGTATATTGTGAAATTTGGTTTGATAAGATTTTAATGCTGCTATTGACTGCCCATAAACAGCCTTACCTTTTGTGTTTTCTTTTTTTGTGCACAGCAAATGAGATAAATATTAAAAATTATACATGAAATATAAAATGTTTTGTTCTTTTTTTTAATCAAGATGAAAGTTGGTTAAATTATTTGAACCTCATTAAAACTCAGTATAGGGTTTTAAACTACAAAGATCTTTTTTCTAAGGATGCAGACATAAGGGTCTGTCCTAACAGCTACTATAATTATAAGAAATAATAAGACAGACCTGTGAGTGGGCATATGTGCAATTAATATCTCGAAAAGCCACTTGGCAACAGTGGTTAGTTCTGTGACCTTACAGCAAGAAGGCTTTGAATTTGATTCTTAGACAATGCAGAAAATGTTCATTCTGTGTCTGAGTCTACATGCTCTCCCTGTTTGTGTGGGTTTCCACCTGCAGCTTCAGTGCCCTTCAGTTCCCTTGGTCTATATGGCTAGTAGTTACTAGCATTATGCTATTTGGTATAACTAAAGCTACCAAATTGCATTTAGTGGTGCACATGTGCAGACCATGTGTGTCTAATCTGCAAAGGACTGGTGTGATCAGCATGGTATTTGTTTACCTTCTACAAAATAAGTCCATTTTTCTTTGCAGTCCAGGGTTCCAATTTTTTTTCTAAAAGCAAAGCTAACAGGCATAGATATTCTTTCTGTCAATAATTTTATATACACAGTAAAAACATTAATCTGAACAATCCTAATCAAATGTGTATACACAACATTGTAAGTACGCAGGTGTTGTCTAAAACTTTTGCTTGTCATCATAACTCAATCCTAAGCACAGTCTATTATCTTGTGTGAGCAACACAATCCAAGGCTTTGCTGAAGCACGTGTTTACCTTTTGAATTTTGTGCCTTAATCCACTCTGCATCTGATATCTCTTGTTCCTCTATCATTTCTGAATCCTGCTTGCATATCAACAATCTCTTTTTCAAAGTAAGAATCTAGTCTATGCTGTAGAATATTCAGCATAACATTACTGGTATATGGAGTCATTGGTAGTTTGCACATTCTAACGAAAAAGCATTACGAATGACTCAAAGTGGGATCTACAGGAGTGGGATCCCCACTCGACTTTTATAGCTGATGCCTGTTGAAAACTGTTTTAAACTAAGGTCCGCAGAAGATGGTCTGTAGTGTTAGTTCACTCAGTTCACATGGACTGTTCTAGGTGTCAAGCAATAATTCAAACTTTCCATCCCATACATTCCTTTTTACTCTTTTCTTGACAAATGTTTAATATAATTAAAGCTAATGTTGGACTAGAACTATCCACTGTGTGGAATAAAAATATGTTTTACTCTTTAAATATCATTTCCAACATATAAAAGGAAAAATGTAAAAGTACTTGATACAAATACATTTTCTTTAAATAGTTATTTATATTTTATTTTAATGTAATTGTGTCTGTTAACTTGAAGTTCATGAAAACCATGAAATATGGAAATATGTGGAAGAACTTAAAAACATCTTGTTGCTGGTGCTCTGGGTTGGTATTCTTTTGATGAAAGTCATGTATGAACAGGTCATGTAAAATATGTAGATTCCATTTCTGACAGCTTTACATTTGCTACGGTAGGCAGTTTGAGGCATGTTAAGAGTTTCCTAGATGTTTAGAAATTGCACCAGAAAATTTTCTTAACCTTTTAAATTTTTTAATACCAACCACAATTGTTTGAAATAACTAACCAAACGCCTGACATATCATTATTACTTCAGCAAATTTATTTTACTTATTTATTGAAAGGACTATATGAAGAACAAGAGAAAGAAAGGATGTCATTGTGAGATAGGCAGTGATGTGAATTTATGTAGGTTTAACTGTGCAAAAAGAAATTAGGACCAGAGAGAAAGTAAGGCATTCTAGGTCACAGGTGAACAGCATAAGAGAATAAAAAGTTTTTTTTTTTTTTGCTGCTACCCTGCTAACTAAGTTAAGTCCATTGTCTATCTAATGAAGGGGCAGAATGCATAACCACAACATTAATCAAAAATTGATGCTAAGTGACATTTAGATTATCGAGATAACTGCATCACTATTTGGTAAATTTGATCTTCAACTACTTAATGACTATAAAAATAAAATAAATGTAAGGCTCTTCTTGTTCATTTTCACTAGCTGAATTGTCATGTGTGGGAGCCAGCATCATGTTCCTTTTCAGTGACTCAGACATGATGCAAAAGGAGGCTTTTTAAGATGTGGTTAGAAATAGGATATTAGGCAATTTGGAGAACTTAATTGACTTGATCCATGTTTTTGGACTGTGGGAGGAAACCGGAGAACCCGGATGAAACCCACGCGGACACGGAGAGAACATGGAAACTCCACCCAGATGGGGATTCGAACCAGAAATCCCTAGTGCTGAGAGGCGAACGTGCTAACCACTAAGCCACCGTGCCCTCTATTTATTTTATTTTTTTGTTTTATTACAGGTAGCACATTGCCAGTGCTGTAAACAATGCTTATATGTTAGGCTAAAAAGTTTAAAGAGGTTTAACCTTGAAGTTATGTGTAATTAAATGATATAAATAGTTTCAATTAGCTTATAAATCAATTAAAATGTTGTCCTTTCTTGGTTTTGTATGTGACTTTTGTTAATATTTTATTGTTATCAAAGAAAAAATCATTTAAACCAGTTGCCTTTTTGTAATATTCAATAGTTGACATTCTGCCCACAGTTTTTTCATGGGAAATTTTATTATAATTCCATTATACTGATTATTCCATTATTCCAATATACTGAAAACAAATACTTTGTGAGTCATCAAAACCTTTGGCAGGTGGTGACACCTCCAGCAAATAAAAACAGGAACATAAAAACCAGGGTAATCTTTTATCAAAGTACTTTAATGGCAGTAAAAATCAAATGTGTTTTGCTAATGGAAATAATATACCTGTATATCTCCTTTTATTGTGCACATAATAATATTTATTGGTGGTTAAGTGATGCTTATGGTGAATATGTAGCTGTGGTCGGACATCTAAAAGTAAGTGTACATTAATAAATGCAAGATAATTTACAAGATGCATTAGACCTAAACGCACTCTCTTTAGCATTACTGAGCTCTAAACACCAACTTGCCTTGTTAATGTGTAGCAAAAGCCAATGCATAATAAGCACATCGTCTGAAAAATTTCCAGCCAGTAAATGTATTCTGTTTGAACATACGAGTTTAAGCAAGTAAAATAATTAACTATTCTACATTTTCAAAAGCTTTTGATAGTGTTGCTTACACCAACTGTGGAATGTTTATGGACAGATGGTTATATCAATGCATCTTATTGTATGGGGAACCTACAAACCCACTGGTTTTATATCAGCACAGAAGTAAAACAAGGCTGTATTTTGTCATTATACTTATTGAACCTGCACGCTGAACATACCCTGGGAGAATGAGGACAAAAGTAAGATAATCAAAGATTCAAGATTGTTGAAAGACATGTCAATAACCTGGGGGCATTCTAAGAAAAAAAATGAGTAAAATAATGGGACTAAATATGAAGATGACGATTCCAGTCACGGCAGGAGAGAAACCCATCTTTACAATTGATGGAGAAGATGTGAAAGTGTGGCAAGGTTTGCCTACTTATATACATCATTAACAAAAAGAACTCTGCAGTCAGGAAATACACAATCAGCCACAGACTATCACTCAACAGAGCAAAGATAATGGAACTGGAAAAAAATTTAGATTTAATTTTATATGTTGCTACACAGGCATGACCCCTGGTGTTGCTCGAGCAGTTAAAAAGTTACTTTTTAAGGATTTGTCATCAATTCCACAAGAAGTGATTTGAAATTTGATAGACATTTATTTGAGTTTTTAAGTGAGAATTCTGCCCAGATCTGATCTGCATGCACAAGGTTCACCCCCTTGCCTTTCCTTTCCCTCCCTGACTCTCCCTATACCCTAACCACTAAGCAACAATCAAGTGTGTTGAAAAATCTTTAATTTAGCATCAATCAGAAAATAAGAAAGCAAACTGAATCTTCAGTTAAAAGATTTATTTGGAATCGGTTTGTTCATCTTCCAGTTCTCTTGGCTGCGCAGCTGTCTGATCCATCCCCAATGCCGGGAAAGTGCAACATTTCCAGAGTAAAGTGTGTGCGTGTCCTTTATACATCAGCCCACAACTACTCTTTGTTCAAGAACAACTCCTCATGTAGTTACAATGTTCTAGTCTAAGCAGAAGACCAGAGAACAAGTAGTTTTGATTGTGGTGCAGCACATAACACTCAGGAACAGACTTTTTCAATTCTGCTGAGCTCTTAGGGTGGAGGGTTCCAACTATAAATTCCACACCTATTGGTTTATGCACTAACTACAGAGATAAAATAAATAAAAAAAAGTGCTGGGGATCCAGGTTAGAATCCTGTTCTAGGTCCAAGTGTCCAAGTTGGTTTTCCTATGTTTCCTAAAACAGTCCATAAACATAGATTCAAGGTGTGTGTGAATCTGTGTGAGCAATAGATTTTTAGCCTGTCCTGGGTGTATTTGCCCAGTGCCCAAAATGGGCATGTGTCCTCCCTATCTGGGGGTTCAATTTCATGCAAACACACCCAAAAGTAGGTCAGCCCTCCTAAGCCTATATACAGAGACACGGCCACTGAGAATTCAGAGCTCTGATGATTTTTCCTGTACACCTGGTTGTTTATTCAGTAACTTGCATTGAAATCTGTTTTGAACAACCTGCATCTAGGGCGGCACGGTGGCTTAGTGGTTAGCGCGTTCGCCTCTCAGCACTAGGGATTCCCAGTTCGAATCCCCATCTGGGTGGAGTTTCCATGTTCTCCCCGTGTCCGCGTGGGTTTCCTCCAGGTTCTCTGGTTTCCTCCCACAGTCCAAAAACTTGGATCAAGTTAATTGAGTTCTCCAAATTGCCCCATATGGAGTGTGTTTAAGTGAGTGAGTGCCCAGTGATGGATCAGCGCCCTGTCCTGGGTGTATCTGCCCAGCGCCCAAGACGTTCTCCCCTGGATGGGCATGGGGAACCCCACCGCGACCCTAATAGAGGATAAAGCGGGTGATAATGAATAAATGAATAATGGATGGATGGACAACCTGCATCTCCAAGGCCGTTTATTGAACATCTAACAGACATCACCTTCTGAAGAAACGCTTCAAAATCAATTTGGAAACGACTATTTTGCCAAAATAGTCATTGGAAATGACTATTTTGCATCCATTATTCAGGGGAGAACGTAGGCGGCACGGTGGCTTAGTGGTTAGCACGTTCGCCTCTCAGCGCTAGGGATTCCCGGTTCGATCCCCAGGGATCCCCATGTGGGTGGAGTTTCTATGTTATCCCCGTGTCTGCGTGGGTTTCCTCCAGGTTCTCCGGTTTCCTCCCACAGTCCAAAAACATGGATCAAGTTAATTGAATTCTCAAAAAATTGCCCCCCTATAGAGTGTGTCTGTGTGAGTGAGTGTGTGCCCAGCGATGGATTGGCGCCCTGTCCTGGGTCTATCTGCCCAGCGCCCGAGACGTTCTCCCCTGGATGGGCATGGGGAACCCCACCGCGACCCTAATAGAGGATAAGCGGGAGATAATGAATGAATGAATATTCAGGGGAGAACGTCTCTGGCGCTGGGCAGATACACCCAGGACAGGGCGCCAATCCATCAATGGGCACACATGTAACCACTCATGTCAGAAAACGGGCCGCTTAGATGTTAAACCAAGAAATAAATAAATAACAAACAAAAACATAACTGTGCCCTTTGATTGGTTACAATGTGCACGCGGGTCAGGCACCGGTAACGCCTATCCACCGCGTCTGTAAAGATTCCGGAAAGCGAGGCTGCGATGAGCGCTGTCAACGGACTGAAAACACGGACAGAGCCTCGTAGGAGTAGAATGGCGACGTGATGTAACGGTCTGTGTGTTTACTAAATGCGGTAAGTTTGAACTGGAGCTTTTATTCTGAGAGTCTAACAAAACGAGACATGTTAGCAACCGAGGCCTGGGCGTCGTTAGCTTACCGGCTAACTGCTCTACTCAGCTCTCACTCGCATTAAGTGTAACACCGACACCCAGCCGTCTATATAGTTCTCCATTTCGTAACAAGTCCATCAGAAAGATACTGTCAGCTGGCGCTGCTTATATGTAAGGGCTTAATGTGATGGGGAGATGTTGGCTTGTTGTTAAATGTCTGTGCGTTTATGTTTAGTGCATTACTGTACTATATTGTAGTGATGAACAATAACACTGCTGTTGCTAATCACACTGATCGATCACACAATGTAAGCTATTCTTCAAAACCCCAACACTGTCTCCCACTTTCAGAATTCAGGAAATAACTATTTAGTACACTCCTACTGGTTTATAGTATAATATTCCAGTCATGTTTCTTTAACATATCGCTCATTTATTTTGAACGTGCAGTTGGTTTGTGTGTTCAGGTCCTTTTTTTATTGTATAAGAAGGACATTTTGTCTTGATATTTTGTTCCTTCATCAATAGATAGGGACGCTCATTTGGAGCAACACTGACCAGAATGGTTAGCAGAATATTCGTTACTGACCAAAGATCATGTTAGTTACATGAAACAAGAAAACGGAAGTGCTATGTCAACATCAGAACTTGTGTATGGTTAAAGGTGGTCTGTTGTGTTCAGATACTGTATACACACCGACTGGCTACTTTATTAGATACACTTTGTTTTTGCCCTCACCAACAAAACTGTGTAATTACATGAAACACTTTTATCTTTAAATGCATTTTGGGTTGTTTGGTGCAAAGGCTAATGATTGTGATATCTGATCATGTGTACCATAAGTTGTAACACTTTTTGTGCAGTGCTTTCCTGCATTACCTTCCTCTATTCATGGTTTACACAAGTTCAGTTAGTCAGAGGTGACTGGTGTAGCACAAAGTGTGTTTGTAACCATGCGCCTACTGTGTATAAAACACATCCACAATTGTGCATCTCAATGTTCTTTTACATGAATGCTGTTTCACATTCGGGGGTTTTAAAACCCATCCGGCTTAGTGCTTAGCACGTTCGTCTCTCAGCGCTAGGGATTCCCGGTTTGAATCCCCATCTGGGTGGAGTTTCCATGTTCTCCCCATGTCCGTGTGGGTTTCCTCCGGGTTCTCTGGTTTCCTCCCACAGTCCAAAAACATGGATCAAGTCAATTGAGTTCTCCAAATTTCCTCATGTAGAGAGTGTGTGTGTGTGTGTGTGTGAGTGAGTGTGTGCCCAGCGATAGGTTGGCGCCCTGTCCAGGGTGTGTCTGCCCAGCGCCCGAAACCTTCTCCCCTGGATGGGCATGGGGAACCCCACCGTGACCCTTATAGAGGATAAAGCTAATGAATAAATGAATGAATTGAATTTCCTTTAAATTCAGTATTCATTCATTTAAACTGCATTTTTTTCAACTGCATTTCAGGTTGACGGTGCATAAAACAATTAAAATAGTGAGTGAATCTTACATTGACATGATGGGAGAGCTTTCTCTATTGGCCTGGTACATCTGTGGGAGAATTATTTCCACAGCTTAGAACATTGTGACAGGCAGATAGAGAGCACCAAAAAATATTATTGCACTACCAGATCTGCTTTGTTGTATCTCCTTTTATGTTGGCAAATGCTATTAATCATTTGTTATTAATGATGGTATCATCAGAAGTTATATTGCATTCTAACTGGGAAGACTGTTGAGAATTTAGAAATGTGATTCATTCTGATTAAAGTAAAACTTTGATTTAACTGACTTGATATGTTGCACGTCAACTCTAGACAGAGCTGACACATATTTATTTATTGCAGAGCTGGCATACAGATTAAAATGTTGTTACATATTTAACAGCCGCTGTGTCATTTTGTCAATCATGTTTATTGAAGAATGTTGATGTTGTATACTTATATTTATTTGCCATATTTATTTAAATGTCGTTGATGTAATTCAGTATGTGGTAGTTCAGGGGTTAGGATGTAGGGCTAGTAATATAAAGGTTAAATAATGCATCTGACGTGGCTCTGCCTTTAAAACCGGGAACAGTGCATGCCATGGGGAGAGAGATGTCATGGGCCTGACAGAACTGGGGTGACTATGGGAACCAGCACATGGTACTGTAAAGTCCAGTATTTCTTGTATGTAGATGTGTTGGTGTCGGCAATAAAATCTGTTCTGTTGGTGGAAAATCCTTTCTGCAGTCCTCATTCGTTTTACACCCATTACATCTATAAATTTTTCTATTCAAAATGTAGACATAATTAACACAGACTACAAAATGCTGTCCAGTATGTAATGTATCCAATAGTCAATAAAAAAAAAAATTGTGCTTCATAAAGGAAATGTGGAGTATGTATGTATGTATGTGTGTGTGTGCATATAATATATATATATATATATATATATATATATATATATATATATATATATATTAGAAATATAAATATAGCAGCATATAAAATGTGAGATGTAGCAAACTTTATGTATATAAGTATAAAAAGTACATGTAAGATGAGGTAGATGATGAGGTATTTTGGTGGAGAATGATAACGTGACCAGGCGGCACGGTGGCTTAGTGGTTAGCACGTTTGCCTCCCAGCACTAGGGATTCCCGGTTTGAATCCCCATCTGGGTGGAGTTTCCAAATTCTCCCCATGTCTCCCCATGTTTCCTCCGGGTTCTCCGGAGTTCTTCTCCCACAGTCCAAAAACATGGAACAAGTCAATTGAATTCTTCAAATGGCCCCATTGCCCCATGTGTGTGTGTGTGAATGAGTGTGTGCCCAGCGATAGATTGGCGCCCTGTCCTGGGTGTATCCGCCCAGCGCCTGAAACGTTCTCCCCTGGATGGGCATGGGGAACCCCACTGCGACCCTAATATAGGATAAAGCGGAAGATAATGTATGAATGAATGAATGATAACGTGACCAGTTTGGAAAGTGTTTTGTGAACGTCTGTTTTATTAAATGGAGTTTGTGAGTCTTACAGCTTCTGCTATGAAGCTGTTCCTCAGTCTGTTTGTTCTACACTTAATGCTCCACAGTTTCCTGCCTGAGGGGAACGGAGCGGAGAGTGTGAGTGTGCTGGATGAGTGGGGTCCTTCGTGATGCAAGAGTCCCTTTTCCTGTATATGTATGAGGTTTAGATGTCTGTGGTGGTGGGGAGACTGACTCCAATAGTCCTCTGTGCAGCCTTCACCACCCTCTGCAGAGCATTCCTGTCTGCAGCAGAGCCTCTTCCATGCCACACATTGATCCTGGAGCACAAGATGCTCTCCACCACACATCTGTAGAAGGAGGATTTGATATTATGGCTGCTGTTTTTGTCTTACATTTCAAATCAAGACTAAACATTTTTATCATTCAGCCTTTTTGTAGCTTTAATGTTCTTTTCAATTTGACTTTACATCTTCACTTTATTTTTATAAATGGCATTTTTGTTCTTTGCACTGAACTTTACTATAGCATTTATTTCACTTTATTTTTTTGTGTAAATGTTAAATGCTGCTTTGAGTAAGGGAAGAGTAGTTGACCAAAATCAGTCCAGAATTATCTCAGTGTACAGTACAGTCTACTGGTACTATAAAATACCAAACTAGCAGTTATAGCAGTGGTTCTGTTCTCTGTCATGTATTCAACAGTGTTGTAGATCAAGCTGTTGTCCACTTTAGTTTCTAAAAAAATTAAGTATAATTTACTTACTTCTGATCCTTTAAATATAAAGTGTTTGATTGCAGTTATAAGGCAAATAGGGCTTAATTTAATTCAAATCTGAATTACTACCAGCAATAAAGCAGCAATAAAGCAGCGATTCTACTGCCAATTATTTTAACATGTATTAAATTCTGTTGCATTTCTCAAAAATATCTCAAAATGTCATTAAGTGAAGAATATTGTTATAATTACATGCATGAGATTTGATAATATTTCTGTTTTCGTTAGCTGACTGAGGTGAAATTGAAACATGGACATGAACAACACTCATATGCTAAATGATCTCAATATTTACCTTGAACAACGGGATTCCAAACTTGTTTGGCTGCTTTTGGGTAAGTATTTGAAATACTGTTATACAGTATGGATAAAATGGCTAGGGAATTCTATCGCCGTTTTGATTTTGTTTGTTTAATATTAATACCATTTGACTGTTTTAAACCCCCTAGCAACTATTCTATCCTGTGGATGGATTATTTACTTGACATACTACAACTCCAGAAACATTGGGCTCATCCTCACGCTTATCATCAACAGACTGTACAAAGATGGATATATTCATATTGGTCAGTAAATGTCATGTGCATTTTTGGGAGGGAGATAGTTTGATGCATGTAATCAATTTGTAATTCTATGTGCTTGCAGGTTCCTTTTCTTTTTCTGTGCTTTCTGGGAAAGTTATGTTCAGAGATGTCTATTACATCAATCGGGATTTGTCAGTGAGGTATTCATGTTTATCTCCTCCCCCATACTTGTTTCTTTGAACCTTTTAAGTATTGAGCACATAAAGGTCATTCTGATAGATCTGTAATTTTACATTTAATGTGCTGCTAATCACCCAACCACCCAATCATGCCTTTCCCAGAATTCAAGATGGCCTCCTTATATTTCGCTGGTGGAAGCTGTATAATCCTAAACAGAAGCAGCATGGTAGGAGAAAGATCTTTCTTTCAGGGCTGAATATATGGATTGGTGTTTATAAATTATTGCTGGCTTTTTTTCCCTTTAAGATCCAAAGGCTGAAACACGATTGTATGTGACTGTAAATGGCTTCGAGTTTCATGCTTATAACCGTACAGACCTGTATTCACGTCTACAAGATATGTTTGGCTTGGAGCCCACACTGAGCCAGCAAACAGATGAGGAGAAAGGCAGAGAGGATCAAAACAACACCCTCGACAGGTAGCATCCTGTTCTGTTCCCAGCCTGTCAGCATCAGCAGTCAGTGTTTTAAAAACTTTCTTAATTTGACAGATGATGATGATGATGATGTATATTTTGCTGTCAAAAAGTTGCATTTTATGTTGAATGTTGAATATGACATGATCTCTGCTGCTATAACAATCACTTTATTTTAGTCCATATTTAGTTTTGTTGTGGAAGCTTTTGTGCTTATTGTAGCTTTTTAAAGCTTGCAGTAATATTGTTCACTGTGTGTTTTTTTAATGTAACTTATTCCTGTTCTTTCATAGTGTTCATATCGAAGCTAAATCTCAGGATCCGTCATCATCATGGAGATCTCTTATTCCGGTCATAAAGGTCAATATCAGCACTGTAAGTACAATAAATGTTTTTCAGTACATCCATAATGAGTTCATTGTTTTGTACACCACAAATTTAGATGCATATTGGGACTTTTGTTGTACATTTTACAGTAAGCCTCAGTAAGCCTTTTAACAACACTACAACATGGCTGACACACTATACATTGAACTATGTGCAGCTTCTGTCTGTTGTATGTGGTGGTTGATCGGCTAATCTAAAGGTGCCCTGTTGGCCTTCTGAAACTCTAAACCCATGGAGCTTCTCAATTCTTCTTTTCTGATGAAACAACAACATTCACATTAAAAATTGTTCCAGTTTAAAGTTGGCATCCAGCCCAGCATAGATAAAAAACAAACAAACTGTGTCCTCAATCTAAAAGATTAGTAATTTGAAACTTGAAACTGGTAGAAACATTGGTTGAAATTTCATATCACACATAGTTGACTGGTCAGGAACTGTCATGTCATTTAACCAGTTTTTTTATTTTTTTAACATGTAACATTTCTTTGTACAGACATACATTGTTCAATTTTGTATTCGTTATATATAAACTTTTTAAAATAATGTGTTTAAAGCCAATTTTCTGTTCTATATGCTATTACAGATATTATAGATATTACAGTAAAGATGAATGTGAAAATCCAGAGTAGACCTAAATCTGTAATAACAGCTTGCATGCTGCTGTTCACAATTTATGGTAAAGGTGCTGCATCCTCTTTACTGGGGATCTGGATGTTTTTTTTAGTGAACAAAATGCTCAGCTCCATGAATAGGAATCCTTGTGTACTGTATTATGCATTAAGAGACACTCTTTTCGGCTTGCTCTTTGGGGGTTTAAAGGCTTTTCATTCTGTAAAGCTGCTTTGTGACAATGTACTGTTGTAAAAAGCGCTATATAAATAAATAACTTGAACTTGAACTTTATTTTGCTCCATCACAATAGTGAAAATCTATAAAGATAGATTTTATTATAACGGACACTTGTGTATGTTTATTAATAAACAATGGTTGTCTTTGCATGCATCTTGACTTGATGTCTGATTTCTGTATTGCTCAGGGTCGGGTAGCTTTTGGCAATCACTACCTTCCTCACACACTGTGTATAAACTTTGAGGATGCTCTCCTGACCTACACTACCAAACCTCCCAGCAGCCACCTGGACCAGTTCATGCACATAGTGAAGGGATCGCTGGAAAATGTACGTGTTATGCTAGTGCCAAGTCCTCAATACCAGCGCTTTGATCAGCTGACTGATGAGTAGGTATCATATATAAACCTTTTAGCTTCATGGCAATGTAATCCAGCATCCTTTTAACATGCATTTCGGCCATTTCTCTATCACAGGCACATCCTTGGATATTATTATTTTTCATAAAATGAGTAGGTCTGGTCCTTAAATCTGATTGGCCTGCTTAAATTGTTACTTTAAAACAGGGGTGCCCACACTTTTCTGGCCCAAGATCTACTTTTCCATTGGACAGGTCGTCGAGATCTACCAGGGTTAATAATTTTTTTAGGCTTTTATATTGAAACCTGTTTACACACATTACATAATTGTAATTTAATACATTATCTTTCTTTGATTTATTCCAATTTGTGAAATTTTACCATAACATCTTTTTGTATATACCATTTGGGGCAGTCATAGTCTTGTGGTTAAGGAACAAACCTTGCGACTTGAAGGTCCCAGTTACATTTCCGGTCCCACCAAGTACAATGGCTGAAGTGCCTTCGAGCAAGGCGCCTAACCCCAATTGCTCCTCAGGTGTCGTATCCTAGGCTGCTCACCGCTTCGGGAATGTGTGCTCACTTCACTAGTGTGTGTGTATATGTGTGTGTTTCGCTGCATGGACAAATTCCTTTGTGTTTAAGCTCAGTATGCAAGATAAATCACTTTATCACTTTGTTAATCTCATTTGCTCTATTTGACCTTCAGAATTAAAGAAAAACAGAAATCTGTGGCTTTTCTCACTGACAGCTTTTTAGTTAGTTCCAACATTTCCACTTTATTCTTTTTACATTGTCATCTTCCACTTTTTCATTGTTGAAATTCAGAAAAATCACTCTCACAAGCTCATTTCTTTCTTTTCAGTTCTTATTTCATGATGACCGAGTTTCAGTTTGACATTTAATTGCTTAGACTTCAGTTCTGTTGACAGCTATTGTTTTCCTCTGTGTCTAGCTTCATTTCCTCAACATCAACATCGATCGCAAACAGAAAATATCTTGTAAGAGAAACTAAAATAAAAGAAATATATTCACAGAGAAGACAGAAAAATTAATAATAGTGAGTGAGATGTACATGTTTTAGACTTTCTTCCATTTTCCATTAACTTAGGAAAAGTTATAGAGTTGGCCCTCTATAAATTGTTTTTTTTTTTTAAATCGAGTTTGAAAAAAAAGCTGGGGGGGTTGGCTTGTGGTTAAGGAACAGCCTAGTGACCTGAAGGTCTTTGGTTCAATGCCCAGTCCCACTAAGTTCTATGTCTGCAGTACCCATGGGCAAGGCAGTGAACCCCAAATCCTCCCCCTGCGTTGTGTACAGGGCTGTCCACCACTCCGGGCATGTGCGCTTACTTCAGTACTTTGTGCATATGTCTGTGTTTTACTGCAAAAATTAGTTAAATATGCAAATTAAAAGTCTTAATCTGCAGTCTCATATTATTTTTTTTACATAGTATAAAATGACTAGCAGTAAAAATGTGTGCTTTGCTGCACTTGAGTGTAAGAATAATGTTGGGTGAATGTCTTACTACAGATGCTCTTCTCTTTTTATAGCCCACCTAGACTTATGGGAGAGGGGTTTGTTGTCATGCAGTCAAATGATGTAGACATTTACTACTACCAAGATGAGCCAGGTTTGTTCATTTTAATATTTAAGTTGTATTTACCTGATTGGTCTACCTGCTCTTCCTGTTGGTTTCCTGTGATTTGCTTGTGTATTTCTGTGTGTAGGTCTTGTCCCAGAGGAACTTGAAAATGGTGAAAATGAAGCTTCCTCTGAGGGCACCAAGCTCCAAGATCTGCCTCCATGTTGGGGTTTGGACATTGTGTGCGGAAAAGGAACAGACTTTAACTACGGCCCATGGGCTGATGGACAGAGGTTTGGACATATGCACAATCATATCAGCTTATTGCTTATAAACACTAAGGTCATATGTTATTTGGTTAATTTTCTCTGGATGTGGTTTCTACAGGGACAGTCTGTGGAAGTTTTTTATGCCTGCAGACTATCAGGCGATGAAAGTGAGTGATGTTTCCACTTCAGGAAAACCAAGACAAATCCAGGCCTTTGAACTCCGAATGAACATCATAGCAGATGCTACTATAGACTTACTCTTCACCAAGAACAGGGTACATTTACCACTTTTAATGTATCTCTGATTATTTTTATTAGCTTTTGTTTACTCTGGACCTGAAGTAACCGGTGTATTCCGTTTGTTTTACAGGAAACAAATGCCATACATGTAAATGTTGGTGCAGGTTCCTATTTAGAGGTCAACATTCCTATGACTGTAGGAGAAAATGGTACTTAATAAATTAATGTAATTATTTGCAATCACAAGATTGAATCAGTCTTTAATATCCTTTCTTCTATTTTTCCTTTGTTTCTAGGTTATTCGCCAACGGTTAAAGGTCAGTTGCTACATGTGGACACCACTAGCAGCATGCAGTACCGGACTCTGCTGGAGGCTGAAATGCTGGCTGTGAGTTAGTAATGGAAGTCTATGCATCTGTGTGTTTGCCTATTCTGTGTGCCTTTGTGCCTTTGTCTTTGCCTATGTCTTTGTGCCTCTCTGTGTGTCTCTGTATGTCTTTGTAGTTTTTATTGAATTATATTTCGTTATTTAAAGACTGTTTTTTTTTTGCTAGTTTTAGTGAAAGTATTTAATTATAAGAGACCTGGTGTATGGTAATGGCATTTATTGCTTTTCACCCCTCTTTTTCAGTTCCATGTAATAGCCAGTTACCCTCGTGTGTGGAATATGCCCCAATCCTGGCAGTGTGAGATTGAGGTGTACAAAGCTACCTATCATTTTATTTATGCACAAAAGAATTTCTTTACTGGTAAGCAACTGCCTCCTCTCTCTCTTTCTATCTCTCTCTCTCTTTCTCTCTCTCTCTCTCTCTCTCATTTGATCCCTTAAAATAAGTAAAGAATTCTGGACTTTGTAGTTCTACAATTAAAAACTGTAGTCCATCTGTACATACTGTTTACTTTCCCCTTTACTCTGTTCTCTAATGGTCAGAACCCAAATAGTAGCACCACAGAGCGGGTATTATTTGGTTTGTGCATTGTTCCTAACCTAGCAGTGTCATTGAGGTGTTTAAATGAAACTGCAGCACTAACACCCCCTCACCACATCAGTGTCACCATAATCCACCTAGTCCTGAATAGAGAACAGAGGATTGACAAAAATGGAAACAAATTTTAAATAAATAAATAAATGTAATTTATTTATTTATTTTCCCACTAAAATTTTTTCAAAAACTATTCACTGACTCCTTAGATTTGATTCAAGACTGGGCCAGTGACAGTGAGCCAGATATCTACTCATTTGTTCCATATTCCTGGGAGTTTAAAATACTTTTTCATCAGTTTGAGATGATATGGGCTGCAAATCAGCACAACTGGATCGACTGTTCCACCAAGCAACAGGAGAATGGTAAGGGCGAACAAGCTGGTTAATATAATGGTGCTAAAACAGAATAATACATTAAAAACAAAGGTAGTTGTACCTTACCATTTACATTACTCTATGATGCTACATTTTTACTTTTTGTCATTAGGAGTGAAAGATCAGTGTCTGTTTCCAAAATCTGAAAAATGTGATCATGCTTCTACCCTTTTAATTTTCTTCTTTAGTTAAATTCACCATGTGCATAACCATCACAATAAGTTATAATATAGTAAATAGTAGATATCCAGAGAGTACATAAAGCATTAGTCTGAGTACACGCCCAAACTACACACTACTAATTATTATTGATTCCTTTATTTCCCCTTTAATGAGCACTTTTACGCTTTTACTTGCCTGTTATGTGATTATTACAAAATTTAATTCTAATGATGGTTACTCCGTGTAATGCAGCAGCCTGTTACCTAGATACATTATAAGTGCAGAAAGTGGTTAAAGGCATAATGGCTTTTAATGTAGATTTTCTAAAGCGAAACCTGAAAATATATATGTTCTGTTTATTATCAGAAGTGATTTAGGATTATGAAGTTATTCACTCAAGTCATTTGTCATGCTGTGATTCCATATACTTCTTAAATTTCTCCAGTGTATCTCGCTGCCTGTGGAGAAACGCTGAACATTGACTTCACTTTACCTTTTAACGAGTTTGTTCCTGTCACCTGTAACACACGTTTCTGTTTAAAAGTGAGTACAGGCTCACCTTCACACGCTCCCACTTTTTTTTTTTTTTTTTGCACATACTTTTTCAATATAATCAACTTCACACATACCTTAAGGTACATGATCAGGTTTGTTGAACAGTTGTGATGTTCTCTCAGGCAGAGGACACGGTTATGCGGCTTTGTCTACCAGACTGCCATCCCAGTCGATATGCCCTGCTGACGCTCTCAAAGGGCTATCTGTTCAATAAGGGTCCAGCAGACAACAGCATGCCAGCAGAAGCTCAAGGACTTCCTCCAAAGAACAACAAAGCACGCTGGAGAAATATGACCAACACAGAGTATGGAGCCTTTGTTATTAACATTCATCCAGATTATATTTCAAGCATTTTTGATTAGTGAGTGATTATTTTTTTTCTTTGTTCAGTGCTGGATGGATAGACTGCTGGACTGTGCCAAATTTCCTGCTTATTATAGATTACACATGGCATCCGATTTACCCTCAGAGAGCTGATCAGCAGCTTAAGCGTTCCTGTGAGTTGTTTACCGTTGTTTAAAGTCAGATACATGCAAAATGGTTTCAGCTGTTAATAAACAGCAGCTTTGTCATCCACACATCCATCTATAACCCCTTGGACTTTTATGGATCACTGAGGCTAGTGGTTTGAACTGCTTGCTATCATCATTATTAGTTTTGAACAAACTTATTTTGTTAGGGTTTGGAGGATGCTGGGTTTGCCCATAGGCCATATGCACACATTTACTCACATAGTTACATATATAGAGCAAGTTATTAAGCTTAAGAAAAAAACAACATATGTTTATTTTTAAAAATGTTCTTGTTTTTTTGTTTGCAGTTTCTGAAATGGCAGAATCCATGGCATCAGTCTTACAACATTCCCCTTCAGACCCTCCTCTTCGCATACCATCTGACCCCAGTCTCCTTCCTCCTGACCGGCTGCATGTGGAGATGGAACTGAGTCCAGACTCTCACATAATCTTGTATGGACCCCTACTCAGGTCTCTGCTCTCCATCAAGGTGTGTCCTCTCATTCACACAGCTCGCACTGCACTTATCAATGTGGTGCATAAAGATTCACGTAATTAAAGTTCTTTGAGTTTATTTTTGTTTGTTTTTGCAAATGAACTAAATGAGAATGTGACTAAAACAAATTGTGACCTTTTAGGAGAATTACTTTGGGGAGGATGACATGTACACAGATTTTGAGGAGTCTCTGTCCAGCCCAGTGTTAAGCTCGTGTTCCTCCTCATCTGGCTGGACAGGAGTGGGCCTGCAGGAGAGCAGCCACAAGGACACACCTCACCCTCTCTCCATGCGCCCCTGGGACATCACTGTACTCATCAACCTGCACAAGATCCATGGACATCTGCCTACTGTAAATATATCTGATTATGTCTGCATGTGTATTAAGAATGTTGATAATAATAATGATAGTGGACCTAACACTAAAAACCTGAGGCATTTTAAGTTGTGATAACTAACAAGTAGTTGTGTGTATGTGTGACAGCATTGCAGCAGTGACAGTCCAGAAGGGCCGACTTGTTATCTGGATCGGCTATGTTTCGAAATGAAGAAAGGCTACAAAGAGACCCTGCTGCAGCTTATCCTTTCTCCTGTACATGTGTTTGTCAGTGATAGCTACCAGGTTAATTGATTATAAAGTTTGCTGGTGGTTTCTCATTGTTTTACATGAGTGTTTTTTTCAAATGATTTAGTTTACTTTTATTTACAATGATTTCTGCAGAGACCGGCTGTCGATGGAGTGCTGCGTGATGGGCATCTGAGTCTTTCAGGTCTGCAGATGAGAGCCCATGCCATGTTCTCAGCTGAAGGTTTGCCACCTGGAAGCGATACGCTTGAGTATGCCTGGCTTATTGATGTGCAGACCGGCGCACTTACAGGCAGAGTCTCTATTCCACAGGTGTGCTCAACATTAGGATTAAAATTATCCTTATTTTTGCTTGTTATAGATGGAAATAACTGAATCTTATGATATATAGCAACTAATGATCCAAGTAAAAAATGCTAAATATGAATCTATTAATGGTCAAAGGTGTAAAAGACAATTTATGCACAATGATTTGTTCTGCACATTAGCATTAATCACCCTTGGTCACCAATCACTGGTGTTGATGCTTGAACCATATAAAGGTGGTGAGACACATGGTGAGACTTTGTAGGGTCCAGATCAGGAATTAAGTAAAATGTTGTGGTAAATGAATTAACATTGTGGATTTGTATAGGAAACAGATTTTCAGCTTTGTTAATAATATACCAAACTAACGTGCTTTCATTTCAGTGTGCCTCTCTGTTGGAGTGGGCAGAAACATTTTTATTTCACGTAGTGTCTCGTGAATTCCAACTGGAACAACCTAAGCCATCTGTTATCTGTCAGCATGGAGTTGACCAGAGGTTATGTAATTCCAAGGTAAAACATTATGTCCTACAGACAATGCTGATGTTAAGACATAATGGTGTGTTTTGTACTATAATGCATGTGTGAAATGTCCCTAGTATGCAGCATTACCCGGACCGTGTCGAACATCTGAGGACTTGAAATATACCATGACTCGGTTCTCAATGGACGGAGCACAGGTGTTTATTGTGGAACATGGCTGTGCAGCGAACATTAAGGTCTCACCTTTAGGTTGTAGAATAATATCTGGATTTTATGAACTAGTCCTGATTATGAGATGACATTCCGAATGCTGTGTGTGTCTTGCAGACGGGCTCATTGCGGTTAGCTAACTGTAACCTGCACACGGCTGCAGTAGGCGAAGGCATCAGCGCTGTCCTTCAGGATGTTATCATTGCTCAGTACATAGAACAGCAGGAAATGGCGAGGCAGGGCCTGCCACCACCCGTTCTTAGAAGATCTAATTGGTTGGAAGCTGGTTCATTGACCTTCAACCTCATCACTGCTGATGTGGCATTGGCCGCTGACCATCCTGTTAAAAATGAGGTGCAGCGACATTTCCTGGAACTCCATGACATGAGAACAAAACGGTGAGTTATTCCTCTTGTTGGACATACACTGGATAACCCAAAATAACACCACCTACTTCTTAGGGCTGGGAGCTATGAATGTTCTGGATGAGTCAAGCTTTTATGTCTGCGTGAATCAAAATAACTCAAAAATAAATTTGACAAATTCAAAGTCTTTGTTTCAGCTACTGGAACAGATTTCTCATGCCGCTAGTTTAACTTCTTTTTACAAACTTTATGGAGCATAACCTGGTTATTCCTGTATCAGTAAAGCATCATGATTTACTTTGTCATCAAGGACATAGTTTGGTATTTAAAAAAAAATTTTTGCCATCTTTTTGAGGAAATAAGTATTTGATCCCCTACTGACTTTAAAAGTTTTAATACAAAAAATGAAGCCAGCTTTATTTTAACAGTGTCACATAGAATATCCACATATAAACTGAGAAAATTACATGAAATAAGAAATAAAAATTTATTTGAAATTCATTGAAGGAAATAAGTATTTGACGCTCTAGTAAAACATCATTTAATACTTGGTGGCGAACACGTCAGCCCTAGTATTTTATAAGGTTTGCACACACTTCAGGAGTAATTTTGGCTCACTCCTTTCTGCAGATCATCTAAAAGATCATCAAATCCTACAAAAACATGATACCATGCATGATCATGGTGTCCGAGGCCAAAGAGCTCAATTTTGGTCTCATCTGACCACAGCAGATGAGTCCTCTTGAAGTCATTAATATGCTCATTGGCAAACTTGAGGTGGGCCTGGACGTGAGCCTTCTTTAGCAGAGGAGCCATTCGTGCACTGTAGGATGTTAAACAATTACATCTCAGTGTATTACCAATGTTTTTTTTTTTTGGAGACTGTGGTCCCATCTGCCTTGAGATCAATAACCAACTCCTCCCGTGTAATTCTTGGCTATTTTTTTATCTTTCTCATGATCATTGAGACTCCGTGAGGTGATTTCTTGCATGAAGCTCCAGGCCTAGGTCGGTTGATAGTAATGTCTTCCACTTCCGAATAATTGCACCAACAGTTGTCACCTTCTCATCCAGCTTCTTATTTATGTTTTGTAGCCCATTCCAGCCTTATGTAGGTAAACAATTCTGTCTCTGACATCTTTAGACAGCTCTTCAGGGTAGAGTGTCACTGAGTCTGTTGGCAGGTGGATTTTAATACAGGTGATATTTTGGGACAGGTGTCTCTCATGCAGGTAACGACTTCACTAATATTAGGGTGTGTCAGGGGTCTGTGGAAGCCATCATTAGTCATCAAATACTTATTTCCCTACATGAAATGCAAATAATATTTTATTTAAATATCGTTTTATTTTTATTTTTTTTAAATTCCAACTCTCACTGTTAAAAGCAAAAAATCTGTTAAAATGTTTAGAGTACAGACTTTCAAAATCAGTACTTATTTCATGCAAAATTTTAAAATAACAGGTTTATTTTGAAATTTGTGGCAGAATAGTCAGAAGTGTGTGGCCTTAATTATTATTTACAAGTCTTTATGGTGTTTGTTGTCAGAGATGGCTAATAGCCTTATGGGTAAAAATGGTTTATTTTGACACAAAGCCCCATTGGATTACTGTACATTGACTAGGTGAGAAATTGGTAGATTTTGTGCTCTGTCAATTTTAAGCTGGTAAGATTCAAGATACAGATAGAACCTTAGTTTAAGACTCATAGGATTGATGTGCTTTACTGCTGCTTGACTCACTGGGTTTGCTGTTCATGCAGCTTTAAGTAAAAACATAGGGAAAAAGAAAAAACACAAAAGTAAATACTCATTTTCTAGCTAAAGATGCTGGCTGAACGAGCTAGGGGTTAGTTTTTACCTTATGTTAACATATTATTCACTTCTGTTTCATTAAGAATGTAATGCACAGAAAGTATGTCTTATGCATGCATGTTTCTATAAGAGCACCTTTGTGTGAACATGTCAGTGAATTCAGATTCCTAGGTGCTTTACTCAAGTGGTGCTTTACTCACTTGTGAACATACCTCAGCAGCCAGGAGATAGCATGCAGCTATATCTGAAATCTTGTTCCCTTTTCATTATTTGTAGTCTCAAAATGTTTTTATGTTTTGTTTTTTGTGCTGGTGTTTTTGAAGGCTTTGGTTCCTGTGGCCAGAGGAGAAGTATAAGCGAAGCAGAAACCGCTGTGGATGTCTGGGTGGATGTAGTTTTTTTGGCGGCTCAACTGACAGTATGGACTATTTTAAACTGGAAGAAATGACTCCATCATCAAGCTCTGCCTTCTCAAATGCTGCTGCTGAGAATGACATGAGTTATGGCCAGTCACTGTTACAGCCTGGAGAGTGGATAGTCACCAAGGAACAACCTAAAATTCCTGAAAGTATGTAAACTAGCCATTGTTGATTATCTTCTCTCACACTCTTTAGAAATAATCAAATTTAAACTATTTTAAACTTAGTTTTCCAAACATTTTGAACAGATCATCTATGTTTTTGTTCTTTTGTGTTTAAAAAAATGTATCAATCTGGCCTTTTCTATCAAAAGATTTTCATTCATCCTAATATATATATATATATATATATATATATATATATATATATATATATATATATATATATATATATATATATATGCATGTATATGTAGACCTGTGATCCTCTGACCTCAGAGACCTGTGATCTGTGACTGCAGCTCATCTGTTAACTGCATAAAGCTTGGGGTCAAATACATGATTTTTATTTATAAGAAATCTCTGGCTAAATATACTCTGGCAGTAGACACAATAGTAGCGCCACAAGGCAGGAATTGTTTTGTTGCTGCATTATACTCATTCCAGCAGTGTCACTTAAGTGTTTAACTGCACTTCTGCACTAACACCCCCTCACCACATTAGTGTCACTGCAGAACTGACAATAAACAATACACCACCCAAATTAGACCTGTTCTGTAATGGTCCTGACCAACAGAGAACCAACAGGAAACTGCTGTATTACAGTCTGTAATTGTAAAACTAGTCCAAAACAAGTCCATCATGGGTGTCAAATGCATTACGATGACTACAGAATGCACACATTTAGTGGTATATGCAGTCTTGTTGCATATACTTAACTGACTTTTGCCACTTGTGGTTAAATGTCAAGTGCACTCCTACCAAGGAAATTACTGTCACTGTCAATTTCCAACTGTTGCTCACTACTCTGAACACACAAGTTTACCCTGTTTGGTTACGAAACCTCTGTAATAAGCACATAATTACCATGTGATCCACTCTACAATGAATTATAAATTGATTCCAAATACATGTAAAGATGCATTTCCTTGAGAGAGGAATCCCACACAAACCCGATTCTTTTTGTTTGGTCTACCCACTGCCTGTGTTGGCCTTTTATTCGTTTTGTTACAGGATTTTAATTTTATGTTAATTTGTTGTAGGTATGTAACTTTAATTAAAAACTCTCTTCTGTTGACAGATAAAGGAGTGAGTGTTCGCAAAGACACGTGTTCTCCAGCTCCCATGGCTGACCTGGAAAGACGTGGTCAGCATCTGAGTCTACAGGTACCCCAACGTTCTCAGAGCTCAGCTTCTTCCTCTGAGGAGAATTCATCCTCCAGTGCTGCACTTCCCTTGTTAGCGGATGAGCGAGAAAGCCCCTCCCCCTCTGCACAGTGAGTCTCTTGCACAAGTGCACTCAGTTATAGGGGATAAAAGACTTTTTTAAGCAGTTGCACACTGTGAGTGAATCTTACTTTGTTTCTGTGCAGGTTGAAGAATATGACTACTGATGGACTGGTGAATGATGTGCCACCCATGAGGTCTCCTCTCCGCTCCCCCCTCAAGCGCCAGTCCTCAGTCCAGTCAGCTCGCCTCGGTAGCACCAAGAGCCTGTCGGCTGCTGTGTTTGTTGAAAAGGCTCCTCCCCCTGCCGGGGTACAGTTCAGTAGTGAGGTGTCGCGTAGTGATGAGAACGTTTTAGACTCTCCACGGCAACGCAGGAGCTATGGCTCGTTCCCCTTTACACCATCAGCTGACTCCAGCACGTTCCACCAGTACCGTTCTGTGGACTCATCTATGTCGGTTGCTGATAGTGAGGCTTATTTCAGTGCCACTGAGGACTTTGAACCAATCAGCAGTGACGAGGGGCCAGGCACATATCCAGGAAGGAAACGACGGCGGAAACAGCAAGGCCAGTTCCAAATAGAATACAGTCGTACCTCAATATATCATAGTGTAGAAGGCCCGTTGTCTATCGCAGAGGCTCGCCAACCTCCACTACCTAGCCACACCTCCCAGGCGTCTTTTGTCTCTGCCCTCGGATTGGAGGAAGAGGGGTCTGCTGAAACTGAGAGGCCGGACTTAACAGCTCAACCTCATCTAATGGCTTGTTACTATGATTATCTAGCACACTATCATGTATCAAACTGGGCTGTCAAGCAACCGACCAATAAGCGAACGTCAAAATCATCACTGCACCGCCCACTTGACCTAGACACACCTACTAGTGAAGAAAGCTCCACCTCTTTTGATCAATTGTCCATTCCTGCCTTTAAGGTTGGTGTATTTTTTTCCTTTGATATTTTCATATAGTTACCAAGAAACTGAAAGCTTTTAAAGTTGTGCAATTAATATTCTGTGCTTCTACAGATGGTGAAAGCAGGGCTGTCTGCAGGTTCTTTGTTAGACAGAGGGGTTCAGCTCATGGGAGTTACAAACAGGTAATAGATCTTGTGGAGAACATGCAAAAATCTGAATCTGGAGTATAGCCAGTACCTCTTCAATAAAACAATACTAATACTGGGCCTTCCTTTTCTCCTAGAACAACCTTAGTGTTCAAGGCGTTACCTATTCAGAAATTCATTACTACCCACACTGAATTGGCCACCTTGCATTATCACATTAGTAACTGGAGGATTGTCAAGCTTTGAGAAAAAGGGATCAGGTTAAAGTGGTCCATCAGATTGGAAAGCCTTGTTTTTTTTTTTTTTCCTGAATTTAAAAATGCTTGCAACTGCATCCAGGTCATACATCACCAAGAACACTGCAAATTGTTGGATGCCGTTGTGTAAAGCATGCTGCCACTGGACTAGCAGTAGATGTTCTCTGGACTAACATGTAACATGTTCTCTGGACTAACAAACAAATCACGCTTTTCTGTCTGGCAAATACTGGGTTTGGCTATTGTCAGCAGAACAGTTTAACAAGTCCATAACGATGCGGAGGAGTGAGTTTGGTGTGGAAGAACTGTCCTAGAATGGAAAAAGAACATCCAACAAAATAGAACATATTTGGGAGGAATTAAAGCAGAGAATGTGAGCCATTTATAATACAAATAAATATAGTCACAGAAATTAATACTTAAAGTCGAAACCACTACACACTTTCAATAAATCGCTTATGGACAGGTGATGATAATGCAGTGTTAAATGTCTTCTAAATATACCGCCGATTTCATGTAATAATTAAAAATCAAACAAATGTATTTGAATTGTTGTCTCTTAATAATATTAGCTGTGTATGTATGTGTAGCATGCCATATACACCACTTGACAAGCAGGCGATGGAGAACACAGATGAAGACACAAATACAGAAGATTGGAACATGGATCAACCACTGGCTCAAACCAGGACCACCGCTATAGTAGAAGTGAAAGGAGCTGTCAATATTGTGCTGACTCCTCTAGTGGCTGAAGCCCTGGACAGGTAACATGTTGGTGCTTTCTATTCAATATCTCTCAATTTCACTTCAGTACATGTCAAAAATCAACATAGGTGACTCTTTATTCTGTAGGTACATTGAGTCCATGGTGCATTTTGTCAGTATTCGGCACCCTGCCACCATCCTGGATGACCTGCATGGCAAAGTGCTGAATGAAGTCTATCAAATCAGCAAGTCTACAGTAGCTGAGAGCGTAAGTAATGTGGTGCACTTTCACTGATTCATGATGAGCTAAAATCTGATTGTTATTGAAAGTGTTCATTGTTTTTGCAGAGCATTGGGAAGCCCGAACATAAGATCTCTAAGAATGAAGGCTCACTGAACACTACTCAGGTGCAGACTGACCTGTCAGTTAAACCTGATAATGTCAAAATAAAGGGGCTGCAGGCTAACGTTACCATCCCAAAGGTAACCGAGGTTCTACTCAGTGGATGATGGGTACAAGGCACTGCTTAAAAAATAACCTTGACTGTTTTTTGGTGTGTGTGTGTTGCATTGCAGGTGAACCTGTGTGTGCTACAGGCCTCGGTAGAAGAAAATTCCCCTACTAATAAGAGTGTAACCCATGTTTCTCTCGTGGCCCTTTGCTTTGATCGAATTGCAACCCAACTACGAATGAACAGGTAAACCTAAATTTTTTTTTAGTTTTGCCTTTTCCCCTATATATTGTTATATATACGAATAATAAATGTGTAGTTTTTATATATGATCACTCACATAATGTGTGTGTCAGTGAGTCTTTGCTATCATAACAATGTGATTCATGGGTATGTTTTTAGCATAATGTGCAATAAACCAATCAGCATGTCTCTTGCTATTCCCTTAAAGAACCTAGTATGGTCTGACTTTGACAGATTTCTATTTCAATGTTGTAGTGCTAGCAATTATGGGTAAATTATTGTTTACACCATTTGCAGGTAACATCATCACAAGCCTGGACCAATCAGCTAGTAGAATTACTACATAAATTGTTATAGAATTTTCCCTTATTTGTGATGTTAATCAAGAATTAAGCTAAAAAATCTGATCAATCAGAATACTTTATTAATCTCCAGGGGAAATTGTAGTTTTTTTCAGATGCTCCATTAGTCCTGTTTATATATTCAAGATTAAATTAACAAAAAGCGCAGTAAAATTAAACAAATGTACCAAAAATACACAATAAAGTAAAAGTAAAGTGCATGTGTACAGTATATTATATATATATATATATATATATATATATATATATATATATATATATATATATATATATATATATATATATATATACAAAAAAAAAATTGGAAAATACATTGCACTGTGTGTCAGGTGGTGGAATAATATAATATTGCACGTTTGAATACTTATCATGATTGCATTAATGCACATCAAAGTAGTTTTACTGAGTGAGGAGTTAAAAAGACTTGATTATACAGTTTGATGGCCACAGGTAAGAATGAGCTTCTCTCGTGGTGCATTCAATCTAATGAACAAGTTGTTTTAAATTGTATTTGTAACTTGTGTTGCACTTGAATTGTGTTTCAAAATCCAGAGGGATTGTGGAGGACCCAGAAAAATCTTCTGTGATGATGGAGAAGTTCTCATCTGCTTCTAAGATGGCACCCCAGTCCAGTGGCTCTCTGCGATCAAACGCAGGAGTGGAGAAGGGAAAAGAGATTGCAGCCAAACTCAACATCCACAGAATACATGGTCAACTGAGGGGCCTTGATTCATCAGGTACATACATAAAAGTTGCTGTCACACACCTATGCAAGTAAATCCAAGTAAATGATAATACTTGTTATAAATAAGTTCATTATTATTATTATCTTTATTAATAATAATAATAATAATAATAATGGTCGACACCATGCTCTCAGCGCAGGGGATCCAGGCTTGAATCCCAATTTGGGTGTAGTTTCGATGTTATCGCCGTGTCTACGTAGGTTTTTAATGTGTTCTCCTGTTTCCTCACACAGTCCAAAAACATGGATTCCAAGTTAATTGGATGCTTTAAATTATATATTGTGTGGGTTGAGTGAGGTGAGAGAGGTGAGTATCTACCCAGCGACCTAAGTAATCATTTTGTGATGGGCATAGGAAAACTCTCACCTTATAATTTTTAATAATATAATAATAAAGGGCATAAAACAATCACACGTTAAAAACATTTAATAAACATTAAAACATAACACTTAAATACAAAACCGGTCTTAACATATAAAGTATATATTTATTCAGTTTTTCATATACATTAATTTGGGAAATTTTGCAGATACCTTTATTATATGTTTGGGGTCAGCGTACACATTTTTTTTATTCCTCTTTTACTTTTTACATAGTGCCAAGCAAATGTGGAATAATGCCACATATATTATATTTTATACAGCATTGCTTATTTCTTAATTATGTGTACTTATCCAAATTGGCTTATAAACTGATGAACTGAAATACAAACTCTCATTTACACAGAGGTGAATCCAGTTCTGTGATGACCTTATAGTGTCTATATATTGCCTTTTAAGCAAAACAACAGTGTCTTCCCCTCCGCAGTATATATATATATATATATATATATATATATATATATATATATATATATATATATCCTAGTACCTTGTCACTGAACATAAACATGAATGGGTAAGGCTTCAGTAACCCTGAGAGTTAGGAACGTGCTTGTGTGTGAGAAGCAAAATCCTAAATTGATCCGGTACTTACCTGAGATCCAGTAAAGGCTAAACAGAAGTGGGAATACTATGATACCTTGGCTTAGCCCCTGTTAACGCCTTAGAAGTTGAGCTTTGTACATGCTGTAAACGATTAGTGTGTCTCTCCGGTAAGCTCAGGGGAGTTACGACAGATGGACAAACACAACAGCATGTATGAGCAGGTCGGCTGCAGTAAAAGTTTAACAATAATCATAATAACAGTAATAATATTATGACTAATACAATAATAACATAAAAACTAATTACTACTGCTAATAATAATAATCCATCCATTATCTTCCGCTTTATCCTCTACTAGGGTCACAGGAGGGTTTCCCATGCCCATCCAGGGGAGAACATTTTGGGCGCTGGGCAGATACAGTACACCCAGGACAAGGCACCAATCTATCGCTGGGCATAATAATAATAAATAAATAAAATAAATAAATGTAGGTGGGGGTGCTTCTGCCCTTCCAAGCATTATTACTATATTAACCAAAGAAGTAGAAAGCTTTTCCTTGCCACTGTCACGTCGACTTTCTTTTTAGAGGTTCGGGCTTTAAAAATATAAAGTTGCTTATATAAATAAAAATTAACTTGAATTTGCTTGTGTCTGTCCATGTGGCTGTCTGCGTGTCTGCATGTTTGTGTGTGTTGCAGATCTGGGTGCCTGTGCTATAACTGCTATACCATTTGAGAAATCCAAGGTTTTGTTCAGCTTGGAGGAAATGGATGACTTTGTCATGGTAGATGAGACAGAGAGATTTGTCAGTACAGACTATGTTCCAGAGCACACTTCAGATCCAACACGCTGTTCTGCTGAGAAATGGGGCTGGATCATGTTCGAATGTGGGATTGAGAACCTTACAGTCAAAGGTAAAAAGCATTATTAGATATAATATTGCTGTAATTCTTTACATTTTGATGTAACATCCTTCCTGATCAGTTTTATGTGTGTACTCCGCTGTTCTTAGGGGGAAGACAGTCAGGGGCTGTTCTCTACAGTGCTTTTGGAGTGATGGGTGCAGCTGACACAGGTGGGAAAGGTGGCGTTTCCAAAACAAATGGTTCCAACGGCTCTCAGACTGGAAGTGGTTACAGCACAGATGTGTCCAATGACAACCTGCCCAATGATGCACACAGTCCGGGATCTGATCCCAACAACTCCGACTCGGATGAGCAGGTACAAACATTCTGTTCACTAAGTGACTTAATGTGCTCTAAATAATGTGATTGTTGTAGGTCTCTGGGTCTGATTTAATCGATAGTTAGGTTCATTCAGTTGGTACAAGTAGGAAATCTGTTTTTGCAAGCAAATCCTTTAATACAGAAATGTTTGCATCACCACTTATTCAGTCATGTTATGACCTACTGTGCAGCTGTTTACTGTTAGACTAATCAGTACTCTTTTATATAACATCTGTTAATTGATTTTTGGTGCATTGGTGTGTAAAATCCGAAACTATTAAGTGTAATAACTCAAATGTGAGTTTTAATTCATTAAGATATTAAGTGCTTTTATTGTTATAGAATATTTTAGTATAATGTATAAAGTTTACATTCGTTAAAGTAACTAATATCACATGAACCTAATTTGATCCATGCAGGATGAGGGGGTTGAATCTGATGACCTAAAGAAGGACCTCCCTTTACTTCCTCCTCCACCTGACTCCAGCAGTATGAAACTTACAATAAAAGAAATCTGGTTCAGTTTTGCTGCACCAACTAACATTCGTTCCCAAACACAAGCCATGTCCAGGTATAAAGATGAGTTTATAACATTACAATAAACACTAAAAGAATCTGCTGTTTCTTAAAACTTTGGACTTGGATATTGTATTGCAGACAGCTGAATTTGTTGAGTACTGCAACTCCAGCCATCGGTGCATGGCTTTTACCCATCGATCAGCTGAAATCTTCTCTTCAGAAGCTGGACATGGAGAGCACACTGCGTGTCTGTGCTGTTATGGGCTGCATCATGACTGAAGCTTTAGAGGTTTTTATCGGAATTAAATATAAATCCTCACATCTATGTTATTTTGAGTGGTTTAAGCCACAGCTGGTGAAATGTGTCTGTTTTCTTTATCATTACAGAAGAAGAGCATTCACATTCCTTTTAGGAGCAAGTACAACCGTGTTACAAAGCGCGCACGGTACCTACATGAAAACCCATCCTGTTTATTGTGCAATATTTTACACCGTTACCTTCAACAAGCAGACTACAGTGTTATAGAAGAAGCTACCATGGTGTGTATTACATGTTCTTACATGTTAAACATTGCAGAAGCTGTTCATCCTCTCAGGGTACATTTATGTTGCCCATACTTTGGGAGTGATTATGCAAAAAATGTGTTGTCATCTTAAATGTAAACAAAACAAAGAGTTGCCTTCTTTTACTAGTATTACTGTACATTTTACAAAAACATTGGTTTCCTTGGTGATACTCTTATTTAATTCAAGTTTAAATGAGACGATGGTAGGTTCTGAAATGTGGAATATAATTAAGATGTAGCCAGTTAAGAAAACTGTGAATGTTCTGAAAAGCCGAAAAATATAACTGATCCTGGCAGAAGGGTAAGTTAAAACCCCAACATGACTATCCAGAATGTGTAGGAAGATTTAGCTTAGCCAGGAGTGGTGATGCATCAATCCGCAAACATCTCTGTGCTGCTAATGGTTGTGTTGCTACAATTGCCATAGCAATAAATAAATACATTTTAAACCCTAATCCACCAGATTTTTTTTGTTTTATACATTTTAAGTCATCTCATCTTTGTCAAAGTTTAATTTATATGACCTCTGCATTTTCAATGTATAAAAGGTGCTATATAAAAAAGTTCACCTGCATTCATTTATTTTAATTGGTTTTCTTATCCTGTTAGAACGATGGTCTGCCTGCCCTTGTCACACTCAAAAAAGGTCTTGTCGCACTTGCACGTCAGTGGATGAAGTTCATCGTCGTCACCCAGGCTTTCAAAGCAGTCGGTCTGCTTCGACCCAATCCTCTACCTAAACCCAAAGAACCCACCCTAACTGACCCTGACCCTACCCAGGTGGTGGACAGCGGCGGGGCCATTCAGAGTGATACCAGTGCAGATGGTGCAGAGTTTGAGTATGATGCAGGTAATTGCTGATTGCACACAAACCCTTAAACACTCCAGCACATGAGAAGGATTGAGTGAAGTACGTTAATGGAAGGCAGCAAGAGAGGTGAAAAGGGTGCTGCCTACTTTGCTTCCAGCTGTATTTTAATTTCTCCCACTGATGATCATGTTTTGTGACTGTAAAAGGGTAAGATCTCAGAAATTGTATTCTTTTAATGGAGGTCTGTTTTTTTTTCAGCTTTGTTATTTGACTTTCCATCATTAAGCAGTCACCGCAAAGTTAAAATCATGTATCCCACCTTTCTCCATACTTAATGATTTATTTTTTTTATGATGTGTAGGCACAGTAAGTGAACACACAATGCTTTTGGAGGGGGTGTGTAGTCGACCTGCCCCCACTGGCAATTCAGCCACAGTGAGTGGGGTAGAGATCATGAGGAAACTCTCTAAATCTCACACACACAATGAGTCCGGTCTCAGGATCAAGGTATGTATGTCTGTTTCTTAATGATGACATTTACATTATTCTGGTCAGTTGCCTCTTCAGTCTAAAATCATGAATCTGTTGTGTTCAGGGTTCCCATCCTTACCAGTCTCTCAGCTACACAAGTGGAGACACAGCAGCTGATTCGCCCGCACATGTGAGTCGAACAGGACTTCAGTCCAATCACAGCCCACGGAAGGAGTCGTTGCTAAGTTACCTGACCGGAAGCATCCCCAGCCTGCATAATCTCCTGGAAGCCACACCTTCTCGTAACAGTGAACTGGTAACGGGCAAGAACAGCTCTCTAACCCGCACAGGTACACACATTCATATGTAAGGTGATGGAGATATTTGTCTTCTAAGCTGTCTCATTAGTGCCCACTGCTTTTTTAATATGATTTCTAGTACACATATACACTACCTGGCTTTAAACATTTTGTTCTAATTATGAAAGTGTGATTTCACAATGTGTCAGTCATTTTCACATGTGAGTTGTTTCAAATTCCTGACCCTCTGAAAATTTTGGATAAAAATAAAAGTGATACAGCTGTTGAAACTTTATGCAGGTCCATGTCACACTAGTACAGCGAGCAGATCATCTATGTAAAATAAACCCTGGTGATTTAGAACTGTGATGTGTAATGGAATTGTGAATCTTCCTACAATGTTTTGTTTTGCAATAATAACTGTACCGCTGTGTGTTGTTCCACATTACATAGCAGGTTACCAAAAAATCTAGTATTTAACATCAGATATTTTTCTAAAAGTATTTTTTAATAAAATATTATAATAAAAATTTGAATAAAAAAAATATTTAATTTACAAGTAATTAAAAAAAATATATATAGAAGTGATTTATTGCTTCCACACTAGCACAATGGAAACATAGCGTCCATATCAGTGGTCTTTTATGAAGTCATGATAAACTGCTACATGTACTTCACAAAGCTGTTATTATAAAAACTTACTGGGTAGTGCTATGAAGTTTTAGTATTCAAGGCTAGGTCATATATAATACCTGCACATGTTATGTAAAAGTAATAAAAACCAAAATTTTGTATTTGTTAATGTCATGTTTATATGGAATATATTGAACACACATTTACGTTTTGGTATGAATATAAATTAACGGTCTTCCCAAATTGTTGTATAGGCAACAGTCTTGGTACAGACATGCTGACGGAGCATCCTCTTCTCTCTGAGCCGTCCTCAGTCAGCTTCTATAACTGGATGTCTAATGCTGTTGGGAATCGTTCAGGAGGACATGTACAGGAATCGCCACTCAACCGCTCTCAGCACAACAGCCTGCAGATGGGAGGTTGGTTTGTGTGCTTATACTTTAATACTATTTAAAGCCATTAATGTCTGTTGTAAGTAAATACAGTCAAATACATAAGCACTTTTAGTTTTTCAGAGAATGCACCAAAACACTGTTGCAATTACAAAAGCTTTTAATCTCATTTAACACATAATACTAAATATGAACAAAGTTTTACATCAGGTTGATTTATTTCCTTGGAACATTCTACAACAGTGTGTCCAGCGACGGATAGGTGCCCTGTACTGGGTATAGGATTAGGCGGAAGATGATGAGATAAGATGAGATTTTTTTTTTTAAACAGTATATTGCCTCTAAGCAGTTTTAGTGTTCTAAGCCTGAACCCCCAAAAAGCAAGCTAAAGTGACAGTGAGAAGAAAAAAACTACCATGGCATATGTTTTGTTTTTAAAAAAAAAAAACCTTGTGAGAACTAAGGCTCAGTGGTGGGTTGTCAATTTCAAGTGGCCATGCAGTGTTAAAAAAGGAAAGTTGTTGGCAACCTTTAATTAATGTCTGGTACCATACAATTCTAAATCAATCTGATTTGACTTTTCCCTCGCTGCTCTTTTGTGTTGTTTCACTGTAAACAAAAGAAATTGTCTACAATTGTTTGTAACTGCAACAGGTTTTGTGGAAGAGTGCTGTCCATATGCACTTTTCCACACATGGACAAGTGCATGTCCATGTGGTGTCCAAAGGGGTGTCCATGTGTTTAACAATGAATGTAGGACTGTACAGTCACTCTATTAACCGATGTGTTGTTGATGTGCAGGAATGCTTCCAACTATCCCTTCAGCCTCAGACTTTAACACCGTGCTGTCCAGTGACCAGAACACAATTGACACACATTCTCAGCACACTCATTCTCAACATAGCGCAAGCCAAGATGACCTCCTGGAGCAGGACGAGACCAACCTCTGTCCGGCAGCAGTTCAGCTGGCAGATGCACAGGTTAGTGCTCCCATTCTTTGTGAATCTGCTGATTATCATATCTCTATAATTAGTTGTTGCTGCATCTGATGGTTACTAAGGAACAGTCCCCATGGCAGCCTTTATTCAGCCAGCAGCAACTTAAAAAGGAACACGACCAAAACAGACC
The DNA here is from genome assembly GCA_019802435.1 of Corydoras maculifer. Taxonomy (NCBI): domain Eukaryota; kingdom Metazoa; phylum Chordata; class Actinopteri; order Siluriformes; family Callichthyidae; genus Corydoras; species Corydoras maculifer. The sequence continues at coordinate 3,321,251 of JAFMOD010000419.1, read as the reverse complement.
GCATACTATTATTATAATATTAGTCATCAGGTACCATAACTGTTTCTATTGAAAATTAATGAAACTGTTACTTATTACATGTAAGGACTTCGTTACTAGTGAAATAATAATTTTAATTAAGTGGATCAAACTGGTACAAGGATAATGAATCAGAATCAGTAATGATAGCTATTATATTAGAAATTCCTATTTTTCATTAGATGCATATCTGTTAACACCTAAAGTAGTGAAAATAGATCAGTTGGGTGTAACTATAAAAACGATTATAAAATGGGTAGTTCCGGTCCTTAAATCTGATTGGCTGAGCCAATGGTCCAGCCGTTAATGACGATAATGCACTCCTCTGACCTTTTGACATTCGTATCAATGCGTGATATAACGTACATTATTTTAAATCTTGGACCCTAAATGGAAATGCAGTCTAATATAAACAAAATTCCGATTCCTGATGAGCACTGTCTGATTCTGCTGTTCTTTATAAGTTGTATTCTGTAATATGGCCACTAGATAGCATTTTCTGATTTGTTCGAAAAACCAATATCCTGTTACTCTGCAGTGTTCACTTTACAAACCGGACTAGATACATGCCTTATTGCTTTTATTACAGTGCCTGTCGTGTGGTGGTAGTGATGGATTAGTTATTAAATTCATACTTTAAAAATGTACTTATACAGTTCACTTTGTAAAAATGACAGGTTGTAGAATTATTTTATTTGTTCTGACGTGTATGTATGTGTGTGTTCAGGTGGTTTTTGAGCCCTTGCTCAGTCACACAGGAATTCAATCTCAGGACACACCCCCACTCAGCTATAAGATGTATTTTGGGGAACACCTCTCCTTTAGTGGTACACTGGAGTGCCTGAGGGCCGATATTGTGGACTCAGACACAAGCAAATACAGGAAGAGCAAACAGTCTCACAGGTTTGATATGTTATGTGACCGTGGCCACTGTGTAGATCATTTTAATATAAATTTTTTATTTTTATTAATTGACAGTACATTTGTTTCAATGTCTTAAAATATGTAGATATTATATTACATTCAAGACTTGTACTCAGGCATGTGTATCTATGTGAATGCAGGCAGGGCATGATAAATCTGCCTCCGCTGGAGTTTAAGCCGGCACTGATGATTGAGACTTTCAGTCTAAACGCAGTGGTGATGGAGAAGTGCATGTCTTCCTCATGGGCTTCATCTGCCAGCGCGCTGTCCTTTCACGAGCTGAGTCGACGTCCACAGGCCAGCGTCCACTGCCATTTCACACTTGCCTGCCAGGCCATTCGGCAGCATGTGGACATGGCCCTGGTCCGCCTCATTCACCAATTCAGCACTATGATTGATGAGATTAAGGCAACGCAAACTGACATCAAGCTGAGTCGCTATACAGCCGGCTCAGCCTCACCAACGCCTGCCTTTAAAGCGCGTCCCCATGGTCACTTTCGCTCCTCGGATTTTAGCCGCAGTTCCCGAGGAAGCTTGAATGGCACCAGCCGCATCAGCACGCAAAAAAACAAGCGGGCTGCAGGGGGTCCGGCTACAGACACTCTAACCAGAAACCGAGAGCCACGCGGCAGAAGCTCGCTGGCTAGGTCCGAGAGACGTACATCACGAGTGTCCCGCAAGGGTTCACGAGACGCCCCTGATCACATGACCATTCAGTTGGACGACTCAGATTCCATCACTGTGTCTGAGCAAAGCGAGCCGTCGGCAGAGTGTTGGCAGAATATGTACAAACTGCTCAACTTCTACTCGCTCATTTCCGACCCCACAGGAATCCTGGAAAAGAGCCAGGAAAACGCTCTCTCAGGTAGAGTAGCAAAGACATATCCGGCTCTTTTTACATCATGCAATGACTCATAAGCTGCATTCACATTACAAGTGTCATTGTTCAGATCAGCTTAATCTGTCTGAATGCGTCACGTTCAGTTAAGCCAGTGAGCTGTCTTTACTGGCTTACAGTCACAATACAATACTGAGGTATTGCTTTTACATCGTGTTTCTGTTGGTTTGTTTACAGAAGGTGCGAGAAGCCCTGTAGAGCCTCCATGTCAGTTGACATTAGAATCTGAGACAGAGTCTCCGCCAAACAGACCAGGGCGAAGGCGGAGCTTGGTGAGCACTGAGCCCCAGCATGTGACCCTCATAGTATTTGGAGTGGGCATGGTGAACCGTACACATCTGGAGGCCGACATCGGGGGGCTAACCATGGAGGCAGAGCTGAAGAAAATACATGGCAGCTTTACACTTAAAGAGAAAATGAAGGGTATTGGTTACACACACAATCATCTGGCCATAAGTATGTGAACATTGCTTCTTTATTAAAATTAGGTGTAAAACCACAATGTACTTCCAGTTTGTCAAATAGTGGTGTTGTCCAAACCATACTACCATGCTACCAGCTAAAAGAAAGGTCACCAATGCCACTTTCTAATTAGCCAACTGACCGGGGCTGCCACTAAAGATATTAATCAAAAGCCAGTTTAGGTTTATGTTCAGTTCATTTGTAAATTATGGCCGAGGAATGACCTATGGATCAGAATCATTGTAAACTGGCCTTTCGCATATCCAAGGGACAAGTATCCAAATAACTGGAAAGGACAGAACACCATAACATTTTGGTTATGTAGAGCCTGTCTGATGAAAGCTATGAAAAAAAATAGTATTTTTGCTTTAGGATACTAGCTTATTCATGCAGCCTGAATCACTCTGATGGAAAAAAAACAAGGTGTGAGGTGATATTGCACATAATTTTGGGCATATTTATTTATTTATTAATACACACACAGACAGATTAGAATGTCTATGTATTAATCAAACAATCTTTTACACCAGATATTCTTCATCAGAAGATGACCGAGACGTGTGCATCAGCCCATATTGGAGGTGTAAACATTGTGCTCTTGGAGGGAATTTCACCAGACATCCAGTCAGTATCTGTTCTTAAGAGTTCCATAACTTTGTATTTAAATATAAACAATTACATTTTAGTTTAGTTTTTTATTTATTTATTTATTTTTACTTCCTTAAACATGTCAATTCAGTTTTTCATATTTCCTTTAACTTGCATACAAATTTACTTTTAAAAGTTAACTCATTTCAATCCTACTGTTCTGAGTTCAGTTCTTTGCTGTTATGTACTGAAATCACATTTACATACTGATTTCTCAATTATTCATGATGCGTTTGATGCCATGTTTCCACTTTTAGTTTTTTAACTCATTTTTTAGATTACAGGCTTATTTTTGGAGGCTTTTGGTTTTACAATTTCCCTGAATGATCTGTGAGAATCTGTTTTCTTTCCTTATATTCGTTTCCTTTGTCATGCTCTCATCTTTTTTCCTCTCCTGTTTTTCTGCCTTTCTCACTGGCAGACTGGAGGATTTCCCAACCTCCCCTACCAGCACAGCCAAGCAAGAGTTTCTGTATGTTCAAATTTGCTCTGTCCTCTTTTCTGTTACGCACCTCTGTTTTTTTTCCCCTGTAGACCTTCATCACAACTATTCTATCAATTGCCATAACTATTGTTTTTAGCAATGGGTGCTATTGTGCTGCAGTTCTTTTAGAACATTTATTTATTTGCATCCTTTTAGATGCCGTCATCTAAAATGGTGATGTTGTATGTTGCTTTGTGAGCTTCTATGTTTATTACGTTTATTAAAACATGCTGTTAACTGCTTTTGTAATATACATGTCTGTAATATTCAGAGTGTGGGGTTCTTCATTTTGTGCTGCCAATTCTAGTAAAATGTAAAGGGAGTAATAGAAAGGTAGTTTATTTAAAATTATATGCCACAAGCCCAACATACTTAAAGGTGAGACAGTGGTGGCATTTAAAATTAGACCCAACATATAGTGGTGGACCCGTCATCTTTGGCAGGCCCAGTAAAGTTAGCCAGGATTTATGTTGAATACATTATAAGTTTACCAATGAAGAAAAGTGATTGACATCTGTCAGTTTTCAGAATTCAGAGGTCACATTGTAGCATCAAAACTTAGTTGTAAGCAGCAGCAAAATGCATTAGAAACGTCATAACACTAAGGCACAGAAAATTTAATCCGGTGCAGTATTAGATTTTGGGACAACCAATTGTAACATTTAATAATTTGTTTATTTATTTTCGAATCCACTTAATCTTGATCAGGGTCATAGACGTTAATGAAGCCTATCCCATCACTCATAACGTTCAAGGCAAGAAAAACAGCAGCAAAGGCCAAACACATTCATGCACATGTTTTTACGTAAGGAGCAGTTTTATAATCATCATCTCATGTTGTGGCATGAAACCCACACGAATAGTAATCTAGTCCCCCACCTTGCCATAAGGGAGCACCAATCACTGTACCACAATGCTGCCATTGACTATAGCAGTGTAACTGAATAACAAGAAGCTTACATAGTCATAAGATCTCTGTGTTTCACCACCACACTATTAACTAATTTATGTAACTAGTGAAAGCACTAAAACAACAGCATAAACATCTCACGGCACTGGAAGTAAAGACATCAAATACCAGGATTGATGTTATTGTTTTTATGGAATAAAATGAGTGAAATTAGGATATATTGTTCCTAAACAGAGGCTAGAGGCAACACCAGGGGCTAAAGGCAAAAAACCTGAAATGTCACAAATGTGGCTTAGTTATAGAGAAAAGATTCAGGATATTTTTATTAAAGGTAAATCTTAGTTTATGACCCCTAGTTGCCATAATATATAAAGTATAATGTTTGTTTGGTATGCCGACAAATCGGTTGCTGTACTGTTTATTTAATATTGTTATATTTTCAGATTTCATTTCTTCTCTATGACATACTGAATATTCCTGTAGTGTAAACATGACATTTAAAGATGTAGACGTGAGCTTTGGGAAATGCCAGTTGTGTTTTTGTGTTGAGTGCATTCTGCCAAAAACAAATCGTTTAATATAGGCCTCTGCATTTATTGCCCTGGAGCCACATCTGGCCCTTAGGCTGTCCCTGGCTTGCCCACATGAGGTCAGTGGAACTCAAATGTAAAAAATTTAACTTTTTTTTTTCATCTCTGAAATGTGCACACATACATAATTTATACCAAATGGAAGACTAAAGGTAATGCAGTTACATTGTGCATTTCACATTAGGTCTATCTTATTTGTGCTGTCTTCCACAGCATTCTCAGTTTCTCATATGGCCCTTTACTCAAGAAAATAATCCAACCGACTATTTGGTCAAAGTAAGCACATGGTTTTCCACAGCATCCCTGGACCAATAAGGGGCTGTCAATCTGAAAGTGTTGGGTTTAAATCCTAGGTCCAAATGAAGTGAAATGTGAATCCCTAAGCAAGGCCTTTAACCAACACCCAAACCACTGAGCTACCACGCCCACACTTTCGGTGGTAAGATGGGTATGAGGCTATCAATCTATAGGTTGTGGGGTTCAAATCTCATGTGGGCCCTTGTGCAAGATCCTTAAACCTCATTGCTTTAGGGCTGTTGTATCATGGCTGACCCTGTTGTCTGGCCCCAACCATGAAGTAGCTACACTTGTAAGTTGCTTGGATAAAAGTTAAAAAGCTAACAAATGACCTACAGTAAATGTAAATAGTCATTAGTTGTAGCTCCAGTTTTTTTCAGAAGGTAAAATGAGGCATGTAGTGAACTGGAACGAATATAATAAAAGGTGCTGAAGAACTAGTTAAGTCAATAATTTTTATCCCTGGCACCTTATGTTTTTTATTACTGTGTGTCAATTAACAATATTCCATCTTTTACTTCTTAATCTTTTTTCATCTTTAACTTTTAAATATCTCTGTATTCTCACCTCACTCTACTATCCCTTATTTCACTTTACGTTACTTACTCATTTCTCCCATCACAAGTTTTTGCTGGCAAACAATAACTTCACTAATGAGAAGCTTTTTGTCTGTTTTTCCATCAAGTAACCATTTAAGCATTGTTTAAAGTGTGTACATATTTTTATTGCAAGTTAATTAATGTCTTTTGTATTGATATTTTGTACTGTTTCCTATTCTATTGTTTAGTACTGTATGTTTGTGTGATGTGTCTGTAGGACGGTGGTGAAGTGCAATATTGCTAAGTCTCAGGCTCTCTACAGTGCTCAGCGTGGGCTTAAAACCAACAATGCTGCAGTGTTTAAAGTGGGTGCTATTATAATCAATATCCCACAACACCCTGCAACACTGCATAGCATGATGGTGCGCAGCTCTCATCAGCTCTCTAAACAGATTTCAGACTTGATTCGTCAGCCTTCTAATCCGTGAGTCAAAAGCAAATGTCTTTGTGTGTGCTGATTTACATTTCACTTCTATACAGTGTCTGCTAAAGTAAGAATTACAGGAATTAAACTAGTTGTATTTAATTTAGCCCCCCTCCGAATAGGGAAGAAACACCCACCCCACAGCCATCTGAAAAGGCCTCCAGTATTAATCAAACTCCTGTGGAGGCCAATGAATTTCCACAGCTACCTGAAGGACTGGAGAAGAAGCCAATCGTTCTAAAGTTCAGTGCTATGATGGATGGGATTACTATTGGCGCAGCCTTGCTTCCCTCCCTTAAGGCGGAATATAAGATGGGCCGAATGAAGAGTCATGGAATGACAGGTACTTAAAGCAACTAAATTATTTGACCTGGATAAATAGAATTGGTGCATTTAAATATTTTTGTGTTGTTTGTTTCTTTGCAGGAGCTCAGACCAGGTTCACATTTGAGCTTCCCAGTCATAAGCTGTGTTTCCAGTCCAAACTGTCTCCTGTGGATGTGACTGCTGTACCTCCTTCAGCCAGCCTGACGCTGCCACCAGTCACGATGTCTGGAGAGTACATCATCCAGGAGCATGAGGGCCATAGTGATGCCATCTGGGGTCCAGATGACATGCCCACCAAACATGGCAGTTATCTACAGGGCAACTACTTGCGCTGTGTGGCAGAGGTTAGTCATTTTGTTAAAAAATTTATATAAAAAAATATATATATTTTGCCTAATGTACTTATACACAGAGGAATTTGTCCTTCACATTTAACCCATCCATACAGTAAAACAAAAGTACACATTTTTTAATATCTTATAAGCTATTCTGTTATAAACAAAGTTCATTCATTCATTAGCTTCTGCTTTTATTGTATATTAGGGTCGCGGGGGGTTCCTCATGCCCATCCAGGGGAGAACATTTCGGGCGCTGGGCAGATACACCCAGGACAGGGCTCTAATCCATCTCTGGGCACACACTCACACAGACACATACACACTCTATATGGGGCAATTTTGGAGAACTCAATTGACTTGATCCATGTTTTTGGACTGTGGGAGGAACCCGGAGGAAACCCACATGGACACAGGGAGAACATGGAAACTCCACCCTGATTGGGATTTGAACCGGGAATCCCTAGCACTGAAAGGCAAACGTGCTAACCACTAATCCACCATATGCATAAACATAAAGTTGAATATAAAATTTTATTATTAGATCTTTGTCTAGAATTTTGAAGTCCCTTTATCTGACCTGTGTAGACCACTAAGACTATGTATCATTCTGTTGTCGTTATGCCCAAATTTTCCAAAAATTTCCTCTACCACATTCTGTGGTAAATAAATAAACACAAATAGTAGGTGCCGTGTTTGCTATATTTGGCGCCCTGGATCTGAGTGTGACATTTCACTAGCAAAAGTGACTAGTCTCCTATCACATTCTTTGGTAAATAAATGTTTAAAACCCTGTTCTTTGAACATTTTGCTCCTGCACATTATTAGATGCTATGAATTACAAAAACACCTTATCGTACTACTAAATCTAATCTTACTCCTCACTTTAATTGGAATCAAGACATTATAACAGAGGAAGACAGGTGGTGGTGATTGCACAACTTTATGGTTTGTCTTCTTACAAACACAAAAGTATTACAAATTGTAAATCACACAACATTCTTGCTATCTGCTGTAACAAAACAGAGCTAATTAATTAAATATATTGCCTTCAATATCTTTACATCATATGACTAAGAAGCTAAATAAAAGGCTGCCATATAAAACTCAAATAACTTAGGTGACTTCCATATTCAACAACTGTGCTGATTTGTGCACAAAGGGCTCAGTAAAATTGTCAATTCATTAACTTGCATCCTAAAATATTAATATTATGAGTATCAACTGACCTTGTAATTCATATAATCCAGTAATATAGAGCAGAATATGTTCACAGAAAAAAATGTCATGTTCTGAATATTTTTTTTGACTGAGGAGACTTTTTCGTCAATTTTTCCTCCATTCCATCCATCCATCCATCCATTATCTTCCTCTTTATCCTCTGCTAGGGTCGTGGGGGGGTTCCCCATGCCCATCCAGGGAAGAACGTTTCGTGTGCTGGGCAGATACACCCAAGACAGGGCACCAATCTATCGCTAGGCACACACTCACTCACCCAGACACGCACACAAACAATATATGGGGCAATTTGGAGCATTCACTTTACCTTGATCCATGTTTTTGGACTGTGGGAGGAAACCAGAGGAAACCCACGCGGACACGGGGAGAACATGGAACCTCCACCCAGATGGGGATTCGAACGTGGTATGCCTAGTGCTAAGAGTCGAACGTTACTATTAATGGTTACTATTAATCTATTAAAATTTTTTATTCCTATAATGAAAGCAGACTCTCACCTAGCTTTCTTTTAGTAAAGCCAAAACAAAACCTAACAATTCATCTGGTCTTATTAAAAGTAGTTTTTATATAGTTGCTTATCTAATAACGATGATCGATTCAGCATGAAGTATGAATAAATTGTTCTCATGTAGTTATGATGTTGAATACCTGGCATAGATATAGATGTGCTGTTTTAAGAAAACATTCAGAGTAGTCTTAATACGTTTTCCCGTGGCTAGAGATTCACTGTTGTAACATTTGCACCTCAGGGAATGTTGTAATTAATCTTGTATTTAACTTTTCAGATTGGCTCATTTGAGCATAGTCTGACTACAGACCTGCTCAATCACCTGGTCTTTCTGCAAAAGGTCTTTATGAAGGAGGTAAATGAGGTCATCCAGAAAGTCTCAGGTAAGTGAACCCATTTTATCACAATTCACTGACTGAAAAATTAAATATTGAGGGTGATGGGACATTTTAGGGGAATAAAGGTCAATTATTCACATACCTGGGTTTGTAGGAGGCGAGCAACCAATTCCCTTATGGAACGAACATGATCTGTCCACTGATGGAGACAAACCAAAGATTCTTCTTTACTCACTGAACCTTATGTTTAAGGTAAATATCCAGCACCAATTTTTTCTTTTTCTTTATTAGGCAATAGGGGTTGTTTGAGGAAAATTGTTATATAGCACTGTACTTCTAAATCGTAGGGCATTCAGATGACCGCCACCACTCCTTCCATGAGAGCTGTGCGCTTTGAGACTGGTTTGATCGAGTTGGAACTGTCAAATCGTATTCAGTGCAAGGCAACACCAACAGGAAGCAGCTATCTGAAGCTTTTTGGAAAATGTCAAGTGGATTTAAATCTGGCTTTAGGACAAATTGTAAAACACCAGGTATTTGTTGCAATGCCATGTTTTCAGTCACTGATTTGTTTTTATTTTACTTTCTGACTTCTGTATGTATGTGTGTGTATATTATACAAGGTCTATGAGGAGGCGGGGTCCGATTTTCATCAGGTTGCATATTTCCGCACTCGCATTGGCTTGCGCAATGCACTTCAGGAAGAGATTAGTGGCTGCTCTGACAAAGAGGCAGTCCTCATCACTCTTAATCGACCAATTGTATTTGCCCAACCTGTTGCTTTTGATCGAGGTAAAAAATAGATAGATAAAATACTTTTTTTCTCTTTACTTTGTGTATCAGTTTAATGGGCTGTAGCCTCAGGACTACCTTAACTAGCCATTTAAAAAAAAACATAATTTACTTTTAGTCAATTAAACTGCATTACTATGCTAATATTGAAAATTTGCTACTTGCCATTTTGTGGTAAAATTGGTTAAGTGAACTGGACTCACTGACATGTTCATGTATCATGAACTGTCATGTTCATGTATCATGAACTGTCATCATAATAGGTAAATTTGCATTTGGTCATTTAGCTGACGCTTTTATCCAAAGCGACTTACAAGGTGAGCACAGGGTTAATCACAACATCTCTGGAGCAATGAGAGTTAAGGTTCTTGCTCAAGGACCAACATTGATAACTTTAGTGGACCTGGGATTTGAACCCCCAACCATCAGATTGATAGCCCAACGCCCTGACCACTGAGCCACCTTGCTCTCATTCAATTTGTTTTTAAATGTGATTCACATAGCCAGCATAAATATCCAAACATGTTCTATTTTCATTGGTTGTTTTTATTATATATTACCTTTTTCTAGCCATTATTCTGAGTTGACCTCCATTTTATGAGAGAGTCATGATTCCTAAAATATTTTATCTATCAACAATACTAGGTCCAATTTGTCTGGATAATTCTCATTTGATTCCTGCTCTACGATCAGCTGACAGGATAATTGCAGTGACAGGTTTAGATGTAATCAGTGTTGACTCACATTTGAATACAGGTTTTAATCTATAATGTGGGTTTTAGCTGTGCTTTTCTGGCTGAACTACAAGGCAGCATATGACAACTGGAAAGAGCAGCGTCTGGCATTAAACTCTGATATCCATATGGCCACTAAAGAGGTGGTGGATAAACTCCCGGGAATCCAGCAGTCCAGTGTGCAAGCCTTCAGCACGCTGTTCCTCCAGCTCACAGTGAATGACCTGGGCATCTGTCTCCCCATCACAAGCTCCACACAGGTACCACACAAACCGACTCTGCTTTTTTAATTAACTACACACCAAGACTTGTTGAATTTCACTTTGTTTCTTCTGTTTTCAGACAAATCTGAACTTGGATTTTGACACCGGCTCAGCTCTGGTGTTGACCATAGAGAGCACTTTGATCACGGCATGCTCATCTGAGTCTTTGGTCAGTAAAGGTCACTTTAAAAACTTCTGTATCCGTTTTGCTGAGGGCTTTGAGACCTCATGGGATGACTGGAAGCCTGAGGTTAGAGCAGACCTGGTCATGAATGCCTGTGAGTATAATTTGAACTGAAGTAGTAAAGGTTTAAGTGAAAACAAAGTCTTGATCTAGTTTAAAAAGTCAGTGTCTTCTGCTATTTTGCTAGGAACAAAGAAAATTTTTATAATAATAATAAAAATAAACTATCACATCAGTACAATTGTCCATTTATGCCTATGTATAGTAGACATTAATTTACTATCAGCAAATAAAATATAAATGGGATATGCAAAATCCTGTGCATAAGAGAACACAAAGTGCGATAAAGTGATCTATTTTTACACAGTCAAATTTGTCCTTCATACTTAACCCATCTGTGCAGTGAAACACACGTGACCGGAGCAGTGGCAGCCTTAAGCATGGTGCCTGGGGAGCAAATGGGGTTAGATGCCTTGCCCAAGGGCACTTTTGGCCATTGTACTTGGTAGGACCAGAAATCGAACTAGGGACCTCCAGTTCGCAAGGCCGGTTTCTCAAACACAAGCCTATGACTTCTCCAAAATGTAGCCACACATGTGGCTCTTCCCATGATGATGGTGCACTTTAAATCTTTAACAGGACACACAGATGATTAATGCAAACACAGCTCAGGCGTCATTATCATACACAATTCTCTGTCCTCCAAGTTTGAACAAAGTGCAATGTACCAAAAACCCATTTACATTTAGTCATTTAGCAGATGCTTTTATCCAAAGCGACTTACAAATGAGAACATTACAAGTCAGAAGCTACTTCTGTAAATAAAAACGTAATTTTTTTTGTGGCCCAGTACCAAGTTTCATGGCTCAGTCACTGGTGACCTCTGATCTAGACTCTGGATATGTTTTGCACTGTACAACATTAAATGCTGGTCTCAAAACTTATATGTACATAATTCTGAAAGCATAATGATTGAGATGAACTGTACCTGTAAATAAACATCTTGTGAGAAAATGCAACTGTTATAAGCAAGACACAATATATCCATAGTGAGAAAAAATCCACATGTTGAGGTATTAAAGACCTCACAGACAATTTAAGCAACCCCCAAACAACCCTCCTTCTCTGTCACTGCTGAAGTGTTTGATATTTGTTTTTGTGTGATGTTATAACTGCTTTCTTGTTAATGCTATGGTAATGTATGTATTGTGTTTTACACCTCTATACATGATTGAATAATTAAAGTTTCTGACAGTGTTCAGACCGTATCAGTGCAGACTAAAAAATGGGGGGTTATATAGGCATTTGTGTAGATTGCCAAATGGTAAGGAATAATAATCCTGTAGTTCAGCCAGTTACCCCTAATTTAGCAACTTCTATTGTTCTCTCACTTTTAAGTCATTTTGGATAAAAGTGTCTGCAAAAAAATGTTGTATAGCTCTTAATACAGTAAAATGTTAAGTAACCAGAAGATGACAAACAAATTTATATATATTTTTTGATGGAAAGCCAAACTGGAACAATTCATAGTTTAAAACTCAGATTTTTTTTTTCTTTTAAGGCATCGTTCCAGATGGTACATATGAAGTTTGCTCAAGAACTACAGGGCAAGCATCTGCAGGTAAGTGTGCTTGTTTGTATGTGTAACATGCGTAAGGCCATTTGTATTTTTGGGCTAAATAGAAATTACATGACCTTTAAACAGAGAGCAACAGTGCTGGAACATGGACTCTGAATGTCTTATGGAAGATGTGTGGAATAGATGTGCACATGGACCCGAATATCGGCAAGCGTCTCAATGCTCTGGGTAACACCCTCACATCACTGACGGGTGAGGAGGATGTAGATGATATCACTGACTTGAACTCTGAACACATGGCTGATCTATCAGATGAAGATGAGAGTGATGACATGTCTCCCTCTATACACATGGTAAGTGCTTTGGTTTCCTCTGATCTTGTTAACTACTACTAACTATATCAGTACATGCTTCTGATTCTGTTAAGTTTCTTTAACATTTTCATTTGTGTATTTCATAAGTGTATTTACGCTGCTTTTCTATGCGTTACTGTGTTTACTACCATGGGTAGCCATTTGGCTTGTGAATGTTTGGCTTGTGAATGTTTCCTTTGCTGTGTACAAATGAAATGCAATTTATATGGCAAAGTGTGCTTGGTCTAGCTGTGTATGTGGCTGTTGTTTGCAGTGTAAGGAAGGGGATCTTAGTCCCAGAGTCTCCTTCAGGAAGCGACTGGTGAACAGCATTTTGGGCATTAGCCCAGCACTGCCCCCACTCTCACCTTCCTCAGAGTATCAAGATGTTTCCAGTGCGAGCTCGATCACTCGGGCCAAGTCGAGAAGTGTTCGATTGCCTCCCTCTGCCAGTGCACAGAGAACTAGGCACCCTAGACCCCTGTCTTGGGGCTGTGTATGTACTGTAGAGTTCCCCCTGGCTTTCCTTTCTTTTCTGTCTTTTCCTTTGTCTTTTCTGTTCTTTATCCTCTGCGTTTGTGTTGCTTTTGGGTGAAAAGTCACATCATGCTAAATCTAACCTTTTAAAAACCAAGCCTTTTGGGTCTAGGTCAATTTTTCATATTTGCTGATCTTTCACTGATAGTTAAGCCTATGATACTTTTACTCCTGAAGTGATCGTGACCCGGTTGCTGAACCTTTCTGAAACCTCTTGCTCACTGATACTGGACCCTTCTCAGTGAGCAATGGGTGAACAATATCACTTCAGTACTTCTCCCCCCCATTACCAGAGGGCTTTAATTGTGTGTTTCTGTGTGATTGTGTGAAACGGTGGATGCTCTGGTAATCAGTGTGGGTGATGCAAGCCGGGTGATGTGTTATTTTTATTTTTTATTTATTTTTTGCTGTAGTGTAATAAGTGTGTTGCGGATGTTTTTTCAGCATGTACTGAAGTGTATGAGGACAATCATATTCTCCCCTGGGGTGTGACCTTTGGGATTTTCTCTAGAAGTGTGCATGCACCATCAGAATGTTTTATATACAGTATGTGCATTGATTTTAAACTACTTTTTCCAGGAGTCCATTGATCCTCGCAGACAGGTTGCTGTGGGAAATCAGATCATTGACCCCCGAGGACGCAAATTCACTAAGCGGTTGGTAGACATCAGAGAGCTTAATGAGCAAGCCAGAGTCATCGATGACCTCAAGTAAGCAATCTGTAGAAAAAAGGTGTGCATAAGATATGGATGAAATTAAAGATAAAGGTGCGTGTGTATGTGTGTGTTTGAATATGATTACATAAATGCTGAAAAATGAACCTGTGATGATTATCAAATGTGTCCATATCAGTTTTATTCTTTGTTGATACCTGAGCCTAAGTGGTCGGGTGAACACTGTGCCAAGTGTGTACCTAAACTTAGTTTTTTAGCTTTCGCTCACACTTTTTTTTTTTTCTTTTCGTAATTGACTTGCTTTTTCCCACAAAAAGAAAACTTGGAGCTAGTGAAGGCACTATAAATCAGGAAATCCAGCGATACCAGCAACTGGAGTCAGTAGCAGTGAATGATATCCGGCGCGATGTGAGAAAAAAGCTGCGACGATCGAGCATGAGGGTAAGATACTATTTGACACTTTTTTTCTTAACTGTTTTGGTATGTAACTCAGAAAACTTACACCAGTCATTGTATTACAGGCGGCATCACTCAAGGACAAATGGGGTCTTGGCTACAAGCCTAGTTACAACAGGTCAAAAAGCATCTCAACAGCAGGTAGACCAGCAATGAAGAGAATCGAAAGACAGAGGTATATCACACACACACACACACACACACATATATGTATATATTTAAATAGGGCGGCACGGTGGCTTAGTGGTTAGCACGTTCGCCTCTCAGCGCTAGGGATTCCCGGTTCGAATCCCCATCTGGGTGGAGTTTCCATGTTCTCCCCGTGTCTGCGTGGGTTTCCTCCAGGTTCTCCGGTTTCCTCCCACAGTTCAAAAACATGGAACAAGTTAATTGAATTCTTAAAAATTGCCCCCTATAGAGTGTGTCTGTGTGCGTGAGTGTGTGCCCAGCGATGGATTGGCGCCCTGTCCTGGCTCTATCTGCCCAGCGCCCGAGACGTTCTCCCCTGGATGGGCATGGGGAACCCCACCGCAACCCTAATAGAGGATAAGCGGGAGATAATGAATGAATGAATGTATTTAAATAGACTTCTATTAGTTTTGTAGTGGCTTACCAACACCTTAACCACAAATACCACCACCCTAACAATAACCATAATTATAACCATATACTTATTTACATTGTGCATTACCAGCTTGCATAAACACAATTACATGAGATCACCACATTGTTTTATTTTGGATTTGACTGCTTATTTTGGTGTACAGGTGTGTGTGTGTGTAATATATATATATATATATATATATATATATATATATATGTATATATTACACACACACACACACACACACACAAAAATGCAGTCAGATCCAAAGTATTATTGTAGCTCTGGGACAATAATTATCAGGTCAATATTAAACGCAAAATACTAAGTAACAGATACAAACAAACCACTTTTAACCACTTGTTTTTAGCTACCCTCTGAAGACTGTTCAGTAAACACTGTGTTTAAAATAGCATTAACATTGATGTTTTTCATAGTCTACCACCACTATCAGGTGAGACAGAGTGTCAGAAGTACTGTGACTGTATATCTGTATTAACATTTAAAAGTTTGAAAGCATTTGTGTATATTTTAATGTATCTTCATGCTATGCTAGTTCCAGATTAGGGGAAGTGGATGACCTGCCAGATATTAAAGTAGAAGCTGCATCTCCAGGACCAAGAGTCACCTTCAACATAGATACGGTATTGCATTCATGTGTGTTTGTGAATTTTGTGTTGTTGTGAATTATATCTGCATGCTATGACTATTTTAATAGTTATTAAAATACCAGTTTAATTATTAATTAGCATGTAACTTTGAGTTTTAAATCCTAGTACATATCGCACCACATTCACATCCTCATGCACACATTTGTACTTGCAGTGTAATCTGTTTGAAATCTGCAACTATACCTTACTGCTTTGTCTGTTGTTTGTCAACTTGTTTTTACACACACACACACACACACACACACACACACACACACACACACACACACAAGAATTCACATTTTATTCACGTTTATTTCTACATGGGCATCATGGGTATTTCATAAGTGTACTTATGTTTAAGCCAAATAATGTGACTCCCTGGGACACCCTGCGAACGCCTTACTCACCCCCCCAGAGTCCAGCTGACACTGTCTTCAAGGTACTGCTCCAATGTAAAAATCTCTCTATCTTTGGATAACCAGGCTTCATGATCGAAATGAAATCAAAGTTGTGTATTTTGCAAACTGAGCAGCAGCAGCATCTCTGCCATGGCCTGTTGTTCTTTCCTGTCACTGAAATGACAGCTGTTCTAAAACTAAATTCTGGTGATGGTTTTCTAAAACTCACATGATGCACATACAGTGGTGTTTGAAATTTTGTGAACCCTTTCAGCTTTTTTGTATTTATGGGTAAGTATGATATAGGTAAGCATGTTGATTTTCACACTGGTAGGTACAGGGAACCTAATGAAACTAGTGAGACAGAAATATTTTCTCTGGGTCAATTATTTAATAAGGAAATGGATCCAATATTACATGTGTGTAAGTGACAAAACTATGTGAATTTGTAGGATAAGCAGTTTATTCAAAATTAAAGTCAGTTTATTTCATTCAGTTGAATAACAATCAGATGTAATTGGATATTCTATTCCATTCTAATAGATTTGGAATCAGTCAGAGTGTATAATCTTCAAAAATTGTTTGTGAATGTATTTAAAGTTATAAACGGTTATTGGCTGGAAATGGTTAAAAATCTCTGCTCCACAGGCATTTAGAATGCCACAGGCAAATAAATGTTCTAATAGATTACAATTAAAACCATTGTAACTCTCAGCACAGGTTATTAACAAAGAACTCTTTAGTAGCAAGCTATATAGACATTTTGGCTCACAAAAGAACTCAGAGCAACATCTAAGTAATTAAAAGCCTCTCACATTTGGATAATTTCAAACCTGCCTACGTAGGCATACCTGGCAATAAATTTGCATCCCAGAAAGCTAGAAAATCGAATATGGCAGCAGATAACACACACCTGACTCTTCCAACAGATAGATTTACCAAAATCAACCAATACATCTTTTAAATGGCAACGTGAATGGGGCAAAGTACTGCACAACAAACTACGAGATATTAAACTACAACCCAAGCGGTAACAGACTGGATCAAACTATTATTACAAGATGACAAATACAACTAACAAACACAACTGCAGAATGTGCAAGAGTGTCAGTTAGTAAGAACACATGGTGGATCACACCATATGTAAAAAAGCAAACAATCACATAACTTTTCTTCTCACGGATGTATATATACAGTCATATGCAAAAGTTTGGGCACCCCTATTAATCTTAATAATTTTTAGTTCTAATTATTTGGGTGTTTGCAACAGCCATTTCAGTTTGATATATCTAATAACTGATGGACACAGTAATATTTCAGGATTGAAATGAAGTTTATTGTACTAACAGAAAATGTGCAATATGCATTAAACCAAAATTTTACCATTCCTCTTTACAAAACAATTCCGGTTCAGTTAAGTTTGATGGTCGCCGAGTTGATGGACGCGTCAAATCATCCCACAGATGTTCAATGATATTCAGCCTGGGGACTGGGATGGCCATCCCAGAACATTGTATTTGTTCCTCTGCATGAATGCCTGAGTAGATTTGGAGCGGTGTTTTGGATCATTTTCTTGCTTAAATATCCATCCCCGGCGTAACTTCAACTTTGTCACTGATTCTTGAACATTATTCTCAAGAATCTGCTGATACTGAGTGGAATTCATGCGACCCACAACTTTAACAAGATTCCCGGTACCGGCATTGGCCACACAGCCCCAAAGCATGATGGAACCCCCACCAAATTTTACAGTGGGTAGCAAGTGTTTTTCTTGGAATGCTGTGTTTTTTTTGATGCCATGCATAGGTGTTATGCATGGCGTCAGTTTTGTATGACCAAACAACTCAATCTTTGTTTCATCAGTCCACAGGACCTTCATCCAAAATGAAGCTGGCTTCTCCAAATGTGCTTTTGCATACCTCAGGCGACTCTGTTAGTGGCGTGCTTTCAGAAACGGCTTCTTTCGCATCACTCTCCCATACAGCTTCTCCTTGTGCAAAGTGCGCTGTATTGTTGACCGATGCACAGTGACACCATCTGCAGCAAGGTGATGCTGCAGCTCTTGGGAGGTGGTCTGTGGATTGTCCTTGACTGTTCTTACCATCCTTCTCCTCGGCCTTTCTGATATTTTTCTTGGCCTGCCACTTCTGGGCTTAACAAGAACTGTCCCTGTGGTCTTCTATTTCCTTACTATGTTCCTCACAGTGGAAACTGACAGGTTAAATCTCTGAGACAACTTTTTGTATCCTTCCCCTAAACAACTATGTTGAACAATCTTTGTTTTCAGATCATTTGAGAGTTGTTTTGAGGAGCCCATGATGCCACTCTTCAGAAGAGATACAAATAGATAAATACCTTTACTCATGATTGGATACACCTGGCTATGGAGTTCAAAGCTCAATGAGGTTACCAAACCAATTGTGTGCTTCAGTAAGTCAGTAAAAAGTAGTTAGGAGTATTCAAATCAATAAAATGATAAGGGTACCCATACTTCTTCACCTGTTAAATTTTGGTTTATTGCATATTGCACATTTTCTGTTAGTACAATAAGCCTCATTTCAATTATGAAATATTACTGTGTCCATCAGTTTTTAGATATATCAAACTGAAATTGCTGTTGCAAACACCCAAATATTTAGAACTAAAATGATAAGGATTAATAGGGGTGCCCAAACTTTTGCATATGACTGTAATGTTGGATTGATTTCTCGAATACATTATAATCAAGTATACTTTTTGTCTCATTTGTTTAACTGGCTTCTCTTTATTTTAGGAGTGTGAACGTTAAAACGATGTGTAAGATTCTATTTATGCAAATAATATTGAAAGTTTTAAAGTGTTCACAAGTTTTCAATCTCCACAGCATTCTGATCACAGATATGCACATACACTAACTCACACAGATACATGCAGACTTCATCCTTTGTGGCTCGTTTTAATCTACTTTCGTTCACAGCATTTCATGTGATGTGGATCTGATGCATCCTATTTCACTTCCATTTCCGTTGTTCATTGTTACTGCTCTCCTCCCTCTCTCCTCCGTTGGGTTTTAAGAAGGGCATACACTAACCTGTTGGCTGTGGGATCATCTTTAGCACTAGCTCAGCTGTGTAGGGTTATGGGTAGAATTCTTTAACCTATTGCTTTGGTTTATACTAAAGGTACTTTGCCAAATTAGTCAATAAATCCAGTACATTCAAATGGTTCTGTAAGCCAGTGAGAATACTAACAGAATCTTTAATGTCTGTGAGAAAAACTTATAGTAAATCAGCTGGTAGAGCCTCTGACTCTTCATTCTCACTGGTTGTTAAAGTTCCCGGAGGAGACGGAGATGGATTTGTTGTCTGTCGCCACTGATGATCACTCTCGCCATTACCCATCATGCTCAGTATTCAGTGCACCTGGCACACCTGAAGTCTTCTCACCCAGCATTCCCTTCCAGCCCAATGACAGTCTCCGTGATGACCTTTCCTCTTCTTCATCTGAAGACACTGACAAAGAGGAGGAGTTTGATCGTGAGAAAGCTCAGAGTTACCGTTGCAGACCAGGGTGAGTGTCAGTGTTAGACCAAAGGCTGGATTTATAAACCTTTTGCTGTTGATTCACACAATTCTCTGACAGCATTTATTAAATTTAAGTTACTGCATAGTTAGTATATAAGGTATTGTAAATGTTAATCATGGTCCAAAACATATACAAACAACATGATGTGTAATTTATTAGGAATAATTAATTAATTGACTGAATATAACATGGAATGACAATCATGTTTGCAGATAAGTAATGTGGCTGATTTGAATGTACAAATATTTATTATTTAATCTACTCTTAATGCCGGTGTTGATCTCAAATTTCTCTCATGGAGTGCTGATCTATACCATTAAGACACAAAACCAACTCCTTGTTTAAACTTATTGCCTGCTTTATTGCACTTGATTTGTATTACATTTAGGTCATTTTGCAGTATCCCAACGTCATAGTTGGGGTAAAAATACAGGTTCAGCCATAATACAGCACCCCTAGTGCAATGAGGGTTAAGGGACACTTAACATTGTGAATCTATTAAGTTGTTTTACATTTTTTTTGTTTTAAGTGTAAATGTATTCACTTTTTTACTTCATGAAAAAAAAATATTGTTTGCTAGTATTTATTTCAATTTGTTACACAGATTCGAATCGTAGTCTAGCCAAGCATCGCATCTATGAAAACACCTTCCAAATGAAACTAAGTTGAAAACCTATCGACAATTTAGTGTGTCTAAGAAACATGGAACATTTCAAGTGCATCTCTTGCACATTACAATGTAGAATATATGTAAGCATATGGAATGTGTATTCCCATATATACTGATTTACCAGCCTGTTTGTATTTTGCAGAGTATCTCAGAAAAAGTCTTCTGGCTTAGCTGCTTTATTCGGAGACCGTTGGCCAACAACACCACTTAAGAGTGTTGTAGTGACTCCACCCATTGAGCGCAATATTGATTTTGAACTGGATGTTCGTGTGGAGATTGACAGTGGTAAATGTGTGTTACACCCTAGCACCCAACCTCCAGAGCATGAGGACCTGGCAATGCGCAGGTAAAACAGAGACGTGATCATGTAGCGGGCCTGTGTTTTTCTGACTGGTGTGTCAACGCTCGTTCTTCTCCCAATAGAAGCTGCGATCGAAGCTCAAGAAGTCTGGATCAGGATTCTCCTCCAAAGAAACGGAAACCGCAGCCCAGTTTCAATTCCAGTTCAAACATGTTGAACTCTAAGAGAGTCCCTTCTTCCTTCCAGAGTAAGAGTAGTGACATCGAGACCACCGTCTTCTACATCCCTGGAGTGGATGTCAAGGTCATCAGCCATGCACTACCACTCACAATTACATGCCAATAAACTGCATTGTTCACTAATTAATGATTTAATGCGTCAGAGATCATTATTGAGTTTATTAATGTTTTGAACACAAAATAATTGAGTATCAGATCAGTTTATTATTAAAGTATAAACTATCGTACAGTTATTTCCCAAGCCACATCTCAAAGACGTACATATTAGCACAAATATAAGTAAAATAAGTTAAGAAATGGCTTTTATTACTAAACTTTTTAACAATATTGAAATAATGCATACCTAATATGTGATTGTCCTGCAAAGCACGAATATTCAAATATGTTTATAGAGGAATCATC
>JAFMOD010000419.1:3227649-3293427 GCA_019802435.1 Corydoras maculifer | reverse complement strand
ATGAGCGTTTAGCATTAGCCAGCACTTTAAGGTTCGCCCTGATGTCTGGAGCCCTGGCCCCCGGAATGCACCGGACTATGGTTGCTGGGGTCTCTAAGGGGGTAGCGATTCGCACGTGTCTGAGCTGGGAGTCGCCAATAACCAGAGCACTTTTAGCAACCGGTCTCTCAGTGGGTGAGTCACTGAGTGGGGAAAACCGATTGGACACGTGGATCCTAGAAGAGTGATGCTCAGTTCTACGTGTACGTCGCCTGGCGTCACCCACTCGCCCTGCTGCGAGGGCTCTTAAGCCGGAGATTTAGGACCTGATCCTGCGGCATTCGGGCTGGCTAAACTGGTCCCTGACACATCTTTACTAGCATGACCCTGTTCTATGTGCTCTTCTAGCACTGAAATCTTCTCCGTCAGACTAAGGACTAGGCTACACTTCTCACAGGCTGAATTATCAGTAATGACGGAGGAAGACTGTCTATACATACTGCACTGAGGGCACGCAACCAGAGGGGAAAGTGCCATTGTAAAGTTTATATATAAAAGAAGAAATAAACTTAGCTTCGGGTGGGTAGAGATGTAAGGTTATTTCCCGCTGTTACAGCTGATGATGAAGATCCAACGCTAGTGAATCTGGCTGCTTTAGCGTCGGGTGGAGGTTGAGTCCTGAAGGTTCTCACAATGCGGTGTGTGAAGATCAGCGCCGAGACCGATAAAATCCGATCCGAAAATCCGAACAGTTGAATCCGTCGACACAGATCAGGAGATGACTCTTTTATAAGTATAGGCTTATATTTATAAACGAAGCGGGTAATAAATGCAGCGGTGTTGGCAGCAAACGACCGCGATAGTAAGTAGAAAGTGCTAGCGTTAGCAGCTAAAAACGCTAGCAACTACACCGCGATTTGGAGAGTAGTGAGGGACAAAAAGCGGAATAAATGCTATGTTATAACGATGGGGTAGCTGAACAGTTAAGCGAATGTAAAAAAAGTAACTAAAAGTAACTAAATAACACTCAATTTAGTGGTTAAGCTTAACAGAGCTAGACAACGCACGTACGCATCTACACACTGACTGCCTGAGAATTTTATGTATTTTTCATATCTCAAATATTTGTTTTTAAATAATAATAGTCATACATTAAAACATAACTACTTTGTGTGTTTGCATGTAGCTGGACAACAAGTGGCTTGAAAAGTCAGGGACGTCTATCTGTGGGAAGTAACCGAGATCGTGAGATTAGCATGTCTATAGGACTGGGGCGTTCTAAACTGGACTCTAAAGGAGGAGTGGTGGGAGGAAACATAGATGTCAACACATTGGAGATGGTTTGTAAGTAGACATTGGACCCATAGATGTTTTTATCTGTCTGTTCCAACATTTACTGAATGAAACCTTGTGACCCTTCAAGGTGCTTCATTATGACTGATGTTAAAAAAAATTTAATTGCTGGATAAATCCTTAACTTTGTGGTATATTGTTAAACCATGTTATAATCAATGTATTAAAATTAAATTCTAAATAAATAGCTGTCAAATAACTGTAATAACCACAATGTACAATGTTACAAGTAAGGTACCTTAAAATTGTACATAAGTACAACAGTAAATTTTGATACTTATCAATATTGTAAAGGGTCTGCTTTCTTTTGAAGCTCATATTTCAGAACACCCCAACCAGCAGCCAAGCCATAAGATTCAGATCACTATGGGCTCTACAGAGGCTCGACTGGACTACATGGGCTCGAGTATCCTAATGGGGGTTTTCAGTAATGCTGATCTGCAGCTCCAAGATGAGTGGAAAGTTAATCTTTGCACTGAGGCTAGTTTATCAGAGAAAAGGTGAGAAATACTATATTATTAATATTTATATTATTTACAATAATTTAATGTAGTTATTTGTTTGATGTATTTTATACATTTACTCATTGTTATCACAACTCTTATCACAAGAATATGTGCTGCTTTTGTAGTTAATAAAATAAACAATTCTGTAATTACCTCATCATATTATAATCATATTTTAATTGGAGTCAAGGGTCTGACAACTTTTATTGCGTGTGTTAAAATTGTAAATGTTTAAATAGACAGATTTTAAAAAAAAAATATTTTACAATGTCTAAAATTCTTATTAGACATTGGGACTGAGGAGTCAAAAATATATAGAAAGTGTTGCTGTGGAGCTTCATTTTGTGTGTGTGTGTGTGTGTGTGTGTGTGTGTGTGTGTGCGCACGCACGTCCTGCAGTGAGATCTTTGTGCATGGAGACCTGCAGTGGGATATCTTCCAGGTGATTATTTCTCGTTCCACTACTCCTGATCTAATCAAGATTGGAATGAAGCTGCAGGAGTTTTTCACTCAGCAGTTTGACACCAGTAAACGTGCTTTGTCCACCTGGGGCCCCGGGCCTTACCTTCCCCCCAAAACACCTGTGGTCAATGTGGACAAGGGAGCTACTGACTTGTGTAAGTGTGTGTGAGCAGATTGATGCTGGTTCTTTAATAGTAACCCTGTGAAAGGGACATCGCTTTTCTGCCTTTACCGCTTTCTCTGTCTGTCTCTTCCTCTGTCAGATATGGATGCAGCTCATCACAGGCACTGGCCAGCGGTGCTGAAGATGGTAGCTGGCTGTCACATCTCTCTGTTCCAGATGCCTCTCCCAGAGGATGCTGTTCAACTTGGGGGATCCATGAGTCTCCATGGCAACCATATGACTCTGGCATGTTTTCATGGTCCCAATTTCCGCTCCAAATCATGGGTTCTGTTTCACCTGGAGGAACCTAACATTGCTTTTTGGACTGAGGCTCAGAAGATCTGGGAAGATGGTATGCATTAATTTGCCAGTGATGTAACACACACACCTAATAATAACAACTGTATCACTGATCAAAGCTGTGTTTTTTTTTTTGTTTTTTTTTTAGGCTCCAGTGATGATTCCACCTACATTGTACAGACACTAGACTTTCACCTCGGCCACAACACCATGGTAACCAAGCCATGTGGTGCGCTGGAAAGTCCAATGGCGACTATCACTAAAGTGACCCGCCGGCGACATGAGAACCCTCCCCATGGAGTCGCCACAGTTAAGGAGTGGTTCAACTACATCACTGCCATGAGAAATGAAGGTAAGCACAAGTACCTCAAGTATATGTACAAGTATCTGTCTGGCCTCATTTGTAAGGAATGACATGCACATCCACTGCCTCCTCCATCGTCTAGAGCTCAATCTGTTGCGCAATGTGGATGCAAACAACTCTGACAGTGGGGCTGCAGCTAAGAGTTCCAGCTTGCTAAGTGGTTTTCGTGGTGCTTCAAGCTACAACCACGAGACTGAGACTATCTTCGCTCTGCCAAGGATGCAGCTGGACTTTAAGTCGATCCACGTGCAGGACCCAGAGGAGCCTTCTCTCAGTGGTACAACGCTGAACACGTTTAGCCTCAAAGCTGCTCAAAAACACACTTAAACCCTTTTGTTTAATATCTGATGCAGCTTTCTCTAAATTCATTTAACAGAAATGCTTTAATCTTTCAAAGAGACATAACAGATAGAACGTTACACGTGTATTGGTATGTGCAGTTCTCGGCTCAGTAGTGTGGTGCCCTGCCGTCATTCCTTTTGAACAACACTTCATTGAATTACTTATACTGGTTTGCATTCAGTCGTTTAACTTGAGTGCTGTAATCTGAAAAAAAATATGCACTATGCAAAAACAGTGCGGAAAAAACTAGGATAAGAATCCAAATACCAATCCATCCATTATCTTTCAATTAATCATATGCTAAGGTTGTGGGGAGGGGGGAGGTACACACATTGTAAGCACAATTTAAAGCAGCCAATTTACTTTCAATCCCTGTTTTTGGAGAGCTCGGAGAAAACCTACGGTAGAACAACGAAAATCCACCTAGATTGGGATTTGAACCTGGACACAGTGCTGAGAGGTGAACTTGCTAACCACTAAGCCACTGTGCCATCCGGGAAAGAGGTCATAATTATTTATTCGTTAATGAAGGGGCAAATATGTAGACAGTGTTGAAGACAGTGTGTGATGGATACATACATTTTTTTTTTTAATAGTTTTTTATTTTTATTATTATTTTTTTTTTAAATACTGTTTAGTTTAGTTGTGATGTGTATTGTGTAACAATGGCCGTGTTGCCACTGTGGTTTCTAAAGGAAATGGAAATGTTCATAGGCTTTAAGTAAACATGCACAACTACAAATATGTCTCCTTTAAAGTGATTCTACAGGTTCTTTTAATCTTCGTGTTTGTAAATGTGTCTATAGATCCAAGTAGCAAACCCAAGGTGGAGTGCAGTGTGGTGACTGAGTTCACTGACCACATCTGTGTGACCATGGATGCTGAGCTCATCATGTTCCTTCATGATTTGGTTTCTGCCTACCTGAAGGAGAAAGAGAAAGGTGAGGCACTGGGACACCAATTACTACCAAATTTCCCAAACATGTCAGGGTCCATACGGGTTCACTGATAGGGTTTTGACCAACAAACTGCTGGCTGCAGTTGTTTTTGTTTTTGTAGTTATCAAGCTGTCATTATTGTGATAAAATGGGGAAAATCTGTACTGCTAAATTGCTTTATATGTGTCTTTACATCATTGGTAATTATATCACATTTAATTTCTTCAGTAATTGTCTAGGAATTGGTGGGTCTCTGTCAGGTATAGGTGAATCTCATACACATACACTGTCCATCTCTTTAATGATTCTGAGTTTACTGAATGAATTTTACACTACATGTAACTGCATAGTATATGAATAAAGAAGTTTTTATTTTTAAATGAATGGGAAGTGTCAATGTTAATTTAATGTAATTTGTGCATGCGTGCATGATGCAGCTCTGTTCGCTCCGCGCTTGTCAGCATCACGGCCGGGTCAAAAAAGTCCCACTGCGCTGCAGGAAGACGGCTCTGTGCTCAAAGATAAATCTAAAGAGGATGGAGCTAACTACACCACAGTGGATTGGAGAGAGTTCCTCTGTAACACCTGGCACCTGGAGCCCACACTGAGGTAAGAATCCAAACACAACATGTTTTTAATGAAAAGAAGCCTGGAGCTATAAAGCGGCCTTTGTTCCTCACTGTCGCTATCATGACATGGAGCCACAGAGGGGGCAGAGTTCCACTTTTATACATTCATTCATTCATTCATTCATTATCTCCCGCTTTATCCTCTATTAGGGTCGCGGTGGGGTTCCCCATGCCCATCCAGGGGAGAACGTTTCGGGCGCTGGGTAGATAGACCCTGGAAAGGGCGCCAATCCATCGTTGGGCCACACTCACTCACACAGACACACTTTATATGGGGCAATTTTGTAGAATATAATTGACTTGATCCATGTTTTTGGACTGTGGGAGAAAACCGGAGAACCTGGAGGAAACCCATGCAGACACAGGGAGAACATGGAAACTCCACCCAGATGGGGATTCGAACCGGGAACCTAGCGCTGAGAGGCAAACGTGCTAACCACTATGCCACCGTGCCGCCCACTTTTATACATCCAGTTTTAATGAAGGAAACAGAAACGATTTTATTTGACACAAACATTTAATTAGAATAAACCATTTGAAGTGAGAAGTCATGTAACACATAGCCTGTAGATCTGATATTTTCTCAAATGAACCAAGTGAAATTCACAAAAGTGTGTTGAACCAGCTGCTTAGTGTTGTTGACAGAACAGGAGTGAAACAAAGTTAGCATTATCAGTCATGATCATTTGCCGATCTGGTTTCAGTGCCTAGATTATTATTAATATTCATTTAAAGCAAGTGTTTTTGAAGAAATGAGTCTTGAATTGTTTCTTGAAAATCCTGAATGTCTCAGCATTGCAGCCAGATAGGAAAGTCATTCCACCTTGTAACAGAGGTGGAAGATATGGACTGAGAATTGGCACTGCAGTGATGTTGTAGCATCAGTTGATCGTTGTCACTAAAGAACAGTGACCAGTGAGGTGTATCATTAGAAATAGAGTGTAGGTAGGATGAAGCAGATCTCTTCACAGTATTCTTGCACTCATTGTATGAAGCATAATGTTTTTAGAGAAAATTGTCCTGTTCGGCGACGTGCTAGAGCATATCCCAGAGTTTAAAGTGAGATGGTTGGGTAATTATGAGGGCAAACAAACAGGCACATTCATGGTAATCCAGATCAGATTTAGCCTGTTCCTTTTTAAATTAATTTTTTGTTTGTCCTCTCACTTTGAATGAAACTGAATAATTAATGTACTATAGGTAATGGTTGAAATCCTTACTCTGTAAAAGGCTGCAAAGGAGGGTTTTTGAGCGGGACCTTCAACCCTCATTGGTCCAAGGCGCTGGATCATTGCTGCCACTATGCTCTGACTTTAAATTACAGCACCTGTAAAGTCACTTTTCATAAATATGTCAACCAAATGTCATTTATAGAAACTTAAACTTGTTACTTGCACATTTATGACTATATATAATCAATGTGGAATGAATTGGTGTAAAATTTAATAACATTTATAAAAAAGGTAAGGATTAATAAATTGTTAAAACAGTTTTTAGTCACAGCTCTGCACAAATCTCTATGGTGCATTTGCAACAACAGGAGAGTCAGTCAACCCCAAAATACAATGTTTTCTGCATCAACTGTCTCTAGTATCAGAATATTTTGATCAAATATGTGGTAAAAGTAAGTCCATGGAAAGAAATGCAGATTTAAATATATAGGTTGGCTATTAAAGACCAATCCAAGTCACAACACTAGAAATTTTGGTCATTGGAGAAGCCATTCAGACTCTTCCAACTGCAAAGTTATTCATATTCAGATTTATTTGGTACCCCAGTTGTTTGCTATGTGATTTGAAACTGTGTCCCAGTTTTCTGCAAAAACGTGTAAACAAACCAGCAGCTGATTTTCAGGGGTCAAGTAACCTCTGTAACTGCTCACCATCTAGATGTTCTTTCAGTACTTTCACCAAAAGAGTTTGTAGCAGCTGTTTCAATGTTGCAGGTTAATTTCATGGACAGGGAGGAAGATTGACCCTGTCGGCGTGGACTACATCCTACAGAAGCTCGGCTTCCATCACGCAAGAACGACCATTCCTAAGTGGCTGCAGAGGGGAGTGATGGATCCTCTGGATAAAGTTCTGTCTGTTCTTATTAAGAAACTAGGAAAAGCACTGCAGGATGAAAAAGAAAAGAAAGGACTGAGAGACAAAGAAGAGCATTAATACACACACTTCCATACTGCCTCTCTCTCCTGTCATTGTCTCTCCCTCTCCACTCTCTCTCTCACACACACGCACACATCTCCGAGTTAACTAAACAGCCATGTCTCATAAAATGGTGGCTTTTTAAACACTACTGTTCAGTACACACACACACACACACACACACACACCTCATCTGTGAATCAGAGATTGTGTCTCTACCTTGTTTACTGTGGATTTGTTTGCATCACAACCACTTTGTTAGATTTTCTGTAAATGTTTTGTCGCTGCTGAAATCGAGCCACTTGAGCTGCTTCGGTTTCAGTAACATGTCATTAACACTGACTGCCAGTCAGACCTGAAGCTACCTGACAGCTTTTAACTGTCATTTACTGCTCCAGCAACTTATTGCGCTTTTTTAAAAGCTTGTTAAACTCAAATACTTTTTGTCATATTTAAGGACACGTGCCAAGTATTTTTTGCACATTTTCCTGTATGGGAGCCAAGAGACAGCATGTGTCCTTAAACGCTTCAGTTTAAAAAGCGACCAAATTTTCCACTGGCCTGAGTTTGACCAAGTCCTAACCTGTGATGTATTAACTAATGTGAATCTTTCTACTGTTTTGGATTTCTATGAATGTTCACAGCAGAACTTTTACATCGCCAGTCCCATCACCCTTTAAGTTAATGTTGATTTCTTTTTTACAATGTATAGCAATGTGCAGCAGGCTACTGTAAATACTGAACCAGGTACGTGTGCTTTAACTTAAATAAATCTGTTCTCTACATCTCGTCTCATTATCTTTACTCTCTACGAGGGTCGCCATAGTGAGTCACGGGAGAATGAAGAGTTTTTATGCACACACACACTTTCTCCTAACTTTACATAATCAACCACTGCGAAGTGATGCTCTGTAAATACAGTAAACATGTCACCTGTGTAGATGTATGGTGTTAGTTTACAGAACTAACAGGTTAATTAAGGACCAATTAAAAGATTGTTTTTACTCATTAATGTTTAATTAATATACTTTTATACTGTATGGTCATACCATTCTCCTCAAAAAGCACTTTTTTTAAAATTGTACTTCACTGGGGAGCTCATGACATTTCTGAAAGACATTGGAATAAAGGCTCAATTATAGCCCTATAGTAAGATTATAAGACTGTATAAATAACAACCCACCCTCTGCCATGACTAAGGCCGAAAGGTGATTCATGGCGTTAAAACACAAACTTGACTGAGGAAAATTATTTTTGAAATCAAACTGACATTTTTTTTATGAGCCCATTTTACCGTAAATGAACCACTTAAAAACGTGTACTATATTCCGCCACATCTTTCAATTTATGTGCATCACACATTTATGTACAGAAGATCATTAAAACATTCAGAAGAAGAACATTCAGTGTGCAGGAGCTGAGGGTCTTAAAACCTTATATTAAGTTTGTGCAGAAAGCTGAATTATCTGGGCCAAAGTCACTTGGTACAAAAAAAAAAAAAAGAAACAGGTTTCGCTCAATCAGATCCAGATCAACTTGTTTTTAAATTCATTTTAATATTGGATTTCATTTACTAAAAATAAAACCAGCTTGTGTGATTGCAGCAGATATTCAAGCAGAGCAAGTTTTAATTAAGAAATGGGCAAAACAGCCACTTACTATATACTATAACTACCATCTTTAATCATTACATGATTACAATATAAAATGATGTAAAGTGTTTTATAAAACTGGTAGTTAGGGTCCTTAAATCTGATTGGCTGAGCAATTTGACTAGCTGTGACATTACTGACTATATTCCACACGTCTGACAGCTTCAGTCATATTAATGCATAAAATACTAAACATTCTTTTAAATCAGCATAAACATGAGTATAAACAGCGAGCTGATTCCTGATGTGCAGTTGCTGTTTATAACCAGTTTTTTATAATTTTATCACTCAATGGCCATTTTGATTGTAAAAGAAATCAGAATCCTTTTATTCAGCAATCAGTTTTTACTTTAAAAACCAGACCAGATTACGTTGCAGAAGACCAGTTTATTAGCGAGTTTGCTTCCAATAATCACATTTATTAATCAAACCTTGGCTTTTTTTATTAATTTGCAACCATTTTATAAAAGCAATAAGGCAGTTGAGGTTGTTTTTAGTGCCCAATAACATCTTTCCCGCGATTTAGTCATAATAACGGCTTCTCGTACCTTATTGCTATCAGAACATCCATCTCTTTAAAATGTTGCAACCATCAGTTTCTAAATTAATTTATGATTAACAATGTTTTTTTTTGTCGGTTAAATTAAGTTTTATAAAAAATAAAAAATAAAAAAAAAAAACTAACCCAAAGATTTCAGTTTTACTGCTTTTTTGTTCCAGCTTTTCTGTAAACAGGATTTTACTTTTACATGATGGAATGTGTTTCTTTCTCTTCCACGAGTTGCCATTGTTTTGCGCTGCCAAGTAAAATAAACTGATTACATCAGAAGCCAGATGCAGTACTGGACATGACGGGCAGTTTTTTTATCAGGTGAGTCCAAGTTCTAATCAATGCTCTGTCATGAAACTTAAACCAAACGCAGGGATGGTGTCTGTTCGGGATCCAGATGATTACAGAAAGCTACATCGCTGTACTTTAGTTCAGAGCATAACGGTTACTTCACATCCTCACATGATGTGAATATGATGAATGTGCAGCTCTTCATTTTAACATATACACTGTTATAAGCACACCCCCTGAGGTGCTCCAACCAGCAGCAAATACAATGAAACTGAACAATTTTAAAACCTTTATTTCACTGGAACCTCAGAAAATGCGCCCTGACTGAACTTTCTGTGCTGTCCTTAAACTCTGAAATAGGTAGATTTAACTCGGGCGATGACTTGTTTAACAATCTAGCAGGTTACATAAACTCAAAAAAAAAGAGCTATGGGAAAGAAATGTGCTGCTCTATAGTTAAATGTGTTCTATTGGCTATACAACAAAATTTATTTCAAGGGCTACCCATAGTGTCTTACATTAAACAAAACAAAAACACAGACTACTCTCACCGGCAATCTGTTTCTATCATTAATTCCAGTATTATTATAATTTTGGTATTTCATATACATTTCCATATACATATCTACTGTTAAAAGAAACTTCTATCTTTAAAATGGAAAGCGATGTAGAAAGGATTCAAGTTTGGCCTCTGTAATGCTGCGTAGTAATGAGGCTGTTTGGTGAAAAGCTCTCTCATGAGATAAAGAATGGAGAAAAAGAGAAAGAATGAGAGTGAGTGTGAGAGAATAAAACAAGAGAGAAAGTGTGAAAATAAGAGGAAGTCAGGAAGAGAGAGAGAGAGGGAGAGTGTGCGAGCTGGACCTGATGTGGATGCTCAGTGGAGCTCTACAGTGTTCATGTACTTCCCTGATCACACACAGTGCTTGCAGTTTGGGAGAACAGTCATGACAGCAACACCACTGAATCCTGGTTAGGTAAAAGGCCATAGGGGGAGTGGAGGAGGCTTGTGCTCAACCCTGCTACACCTCCTCTGCATGTTTACTTTGTGTTTTTAGGCGTTTTTTTGGCGCGTGGTTGCCTGTGCTCCTGGAGGTGCTGCTGGGGCGACGGCGCTTGGCAGGTTTAGTGGTGAGGCTGGAGTCCTGGGCAGGTAAGGCAGAGCGCTGTGCATCAAAGTCGTCGTGCTCCTGGCAGCACAGCTGACTGCTGACAGGGTGAAGCTTCAGAGCTCCCTCCACATGAGCCTTACAAAAGGAGTTGGGGCACAGCTGACAGAAGGCATCAGACAGCTTGCCGCACACATCACAGTGGTGCCAGGGACAGTCCCACCGACCTGTGTGGTAGAGAAGCACAGTCACTGTGACCTGCTGTTTAGATTTCCCTGCAAGCCCACAGGCTCGAAGACCCGACATTCACTACACACCACATGATAAAAGTACTGAATCTCCTGCATGAGCTTTAGAACAGCTCATATGTCATCTCCTCTTTTCAGCATAAAAAGATTTCATTCTTTTGAGAATGAAGTGTTATAAGACTGTGTGTAACTGGAGGCTTTGGCCTCTACACAAAACTCACTCATTTTGGATCTTGTTTTGGTCACAGAAGCACAAATCATGCTAACCAAAAACTGTTCCTAGAAAGCATACAGTTGTAGAAAAAAAAAAAAAGTTGGCTAGGTTTGTCCTGAAAGTTATACCATATAGAACCAGTTGAAAGTTTGAACACACATCGCCTTCTCGCTGCATTGTTGTTTTTCTCCACTTTCCATACAGATGGACTTTGTAGTTTTACAATTATAGACTATACTACAACAGTTTCCTTTTTTTCGTTCTCCCTTGTCAGGATTATCACAGAACAGGTATAATTTTGGTGGTGTATTGTTTATTGTCAGTTCTGTAGTGACCCTGATGTGATGAGGGGGTTTTGGTGCAACAGTGCTGCTGTAGTTTCATTCAAACACCTCACTGACACTGCTGGGATAGGAATAATGACACTGACCATTAGAGAAAAGAAAACCAACAGGAAACAAAAAAAGGAAAGCATATGGACTACAATTTGAAATTGTACAACTACAAATTTCCTCTTTATGGTGATACTCAAAAAGTAGATTAATTGGACCAAAAATTAGGTGTGTCCCCAAAGCTTTGTCTGGTACTGTACTGTACTCACACACTGTAGTGAGTTTGAATGAAAGCAGATCTGTTTGTTCTACATAAAGAAAGGAGCTTTACCAAAGGGCCTCTTGGTTCGATCCAGACAGGACAGATGATATGCTTTAGTGCAGGCTTTGCGGTCACAGAGAACCAGCTCGCCTCCATCCCCACAACGGAAACAATCGTCCTCTGACTGCTTCTTTCCTTCACTTCGAGCTCGCCGCCGCTTTGACTTTTTCTTTTGTAGCTTTGCCTTGGCTTTGGGCTCTGCTGGAGTAGTGATCTGTGGCACAGAGTCAATGACTTATCTTAATCTATAGCAGCTATACAGGTAGAACAGATAAAATACCAAATAAAAAAAAAATCAAAGGCTAAAAGCCGGAAAGAAGCAGCAGTAGCTCACCTTGGGTCTGTCTCCTAAAAAGCCACTGCAGTTGGGTGCATCACATCGACATACAGTCTTCTCGTTCCCGAGACAGTCCAGATTATAGTTAAATGTCAGTTCTGTACCTAAAATGCAAAGAGATTTTGAATGTTACAAAATTCAAAATAACTCAGAATTGATCGCTGTACAATAGTCACTCTGTAAAACACTGAATTCTAATGAAATATTTCTGATTTAAAAAATATTAAGTTCCAATTAGAGGGGCGGCACGGTAGCTTAGTGGTTAGCACGTTCGCCTCTCAGCGCTAGGGATTCCCGGTTTGAATTCCCATCTGGGTGGAGTTTCCATGTTCTCCCCGTGTCCACGTGGGTTTCCTCCTGTTTCCTCCCACAGTCCAAAAACATGGATTAAGTCAATCGAATTCTCCAAATTGCCCCATAAAGTATGTGTATGTGTGCGTGTCTGTGTGAGTGAGTGTGTGTGTGCCCAGCGATAGATTGGCGCCCTGTCCTGGGTGTATCTGCCCAGCGCCGGAAACGTCTTCTTTATCAAAATTTATCTTCTAACTGCATGCTCCATGCTCCTGAAACTGCACAGATCTGATTGGCTGAGGAACCCCTTTGGTGTTCTTGCTATGTACATGATTTTGCTGTGAGCTTACTACAACGAAGCTTGCACAGTAAAGACAAGAAAAGTTCAGCTGCTTAAAATAAACAATGAAAATCAGATTAATTTGTCATTTTGGGTCCACAGTGAACAATGCCTGATTGTGGATCCGGAATGTGGTCAGCCCATTGATAACCGCTACTCTAGATGTTCTGTGATGTATTTTAAGTGTTTTGTTATTGGGTCATAGATAATGTTAACATCAGTTATTAGTGCCTAAAACCTGCAGAACATTCAGGTCAGTACTGGTGCAGCCAATTCCACTGATTCATGATAAATCTCATTTTTCCATTACATTGGAGCATTAACTCTAGATGAATAAATAAACCTCTTGCTACAAGATTAGTTAATTGTTTACAACACCTCTGTATTCTGAAACATAAACTTCAATAGCTGTAGTATTTTTGTTTAATTCTTTGGTTCCATTACCAAAGCATCTACAATCTCAAACATCAATGGTGTTGTTCTAATGTTGCTGTACAGCTGCTGTAGTTTATGACAGAAACTCTGACTAAAGGGAATTCTGTAAAATGAGACATTAATACAACTTATCATGACACAAATAAAAGTTTTAATAAAGCTGGAAAGAGTGATTATCTGCGCATAGTGTACATTGAGCTCACCTGCTGGAATGTCACACACCGCAAACAGACCCACTCGCGTATCTCCATTCACAGTCCACTTCTGAGTCTCGCAATTAGGTTGGCAGCTGTGGTTCATGAAGCGAGAGAAGTTTCCTTTAGGACCTGCGTCGATGATCCGGTCCTGCACACATACACACACTGTGTCACATGCTGCAGGTAGCTATTGACTGAGGAAGTGCTGATGCTCAATATGTATGAACTAATCACAGATAGGTATGTAGTATTTAGTACTGTAGAGACACAGCTGACTGTCACTTGACTCTCCCAAAGAAATACTGTTCCTCTAGCTCTTCTGCACTCTGAACAGCCACTGCAGACTGCACCAGTGCATGTGGAGCAAACACGTACAGTTTACAAACACTCGCTTAAATTTTTACTAGAACATGTTAACATTATAATTATAAAAAATACAATGATCAAATAACGGCGGCACGGTGGCTTAGTGGTTAGCACGTTCGCCTCTCAGCACTAGGGATTCCCGGTTCGAATCCCCATCTGGGTGGAGTTTCCATGTTCTCCCCGTGTCTGCGTGGGTTTCCTCCGGGTTCTCCGGTTTCCTCCCAGAGTCCAAAAACATGCATCAAGTCAATTGAGTTCTCCAAATTGCCCCATATAGAGTGTGCATGTCTGTGTGAGTGAGTGTGTGCCCAGCGATAGATTGGCGCCCTCTCCAGGGAGTATCTGCTCAGCACCCGAAATGTTCTCCCCTGGATGGGCATAGGGAACCCTCCGTGACCCTAATATAGGATAAAGCGGAAGATAATGAATGAATGATCAAATAACAGAAGAATCAAATAACACAAAAGGGCTTTCATTCTGCAACATGAATGAACCAGTCACAATTTGACCATGATGATCCCATCATAGGCTCCAAGAGGATCTTTCACTGGTTTTATGATGGGATGTTCTGTAATCAAGCTATTTTTAGTGGTTGTATTAGAAAGACGTTGCAGCAAGCAAATGACAAACCATTGATCATTTAAAATGAAAAAAACTAAACCTATTCAAATAGCAGTGTACATTTATTGTACAATGTACCTTGTCGATGGTGAGCATGTAGAAGTGAGTGATGTCATTCTCCTGGGCATATTTGATTCTGGCTCTGCATTCCTCCTCATCGATCAGCTCACCCACATACTCATTCACAAACTCGCCCTGTTGTAAAAGCACAAGACGCAGACATGTAAAAATGCATGTAGAATTGCGGGCCTAGGATGAGAGCAAATGACCTATGCATTGCACTAATGAAGACACTCTTACAACACGAGACTGTTTACCCTACTTTATACTTACATTATTTTTTAATATTCTACTATTTTTGCTTTTCCATTTTTTATTATTGTTGATGCTGCTGTAATAACACAAATTTCCTCTTGTGGGATAATAAAAGGTTATCCTATCTTATTCTT
Source organism: Corydoras maculifer (assembly GCA_019802435.1). NCBI lineage: Eukaryota > Metazoa > Chordata > Actinopteri > Siluriformes > Callichthyidae > Corydoras > Corydoras maculifer. The sequence goes on along the minus strand of JAFMOD010000419.1, from coordinate 3,278,490 downwards.
AGGTTTGTTTCCCCTAACATGTGCAATTGTTTTTGTTTTTTTTGACAGTTTAATTACAGTACAAATGTTTTTGCAAGTGAAAGTGCTGCTAATGGCAATGCCTTGTTTTTTTGTGAAAAGCAAAGAAATTGTGCATTTAAAAACACAATGGTATACATCTGTTATTTGCTACAGGCATAGAAAATTAACAAAAATATAAAGATTAATTAAAAATGCTTTTTCTTCTATATTCTATATTCATTAAACTTCATAAAAGAGAGAGGTCAGTATGACCTACCAGAGCTACTGTTTGAGCTATCATAGGTACTTTTGCCACTCACATATTATCTACTATAATAGAATATTAGGTTAATTGTATGCAAAAAACAGGAACTTCCAAAGGCTTCAAGCACCACAGGGGGTCTGTTGCTTATTCTATGTACTTTTGGAACTAGAATAATGCAGCACACAGTGGTTAAAGCAACCACCTCACATCAAGAAGGTCCTGGGTTCGAGACCTGGTTGGGGACAACAATGCGTTTCTGTGCCTGAGTGGGCGTCTGTGTGAGTGAGTGTGTGCCCAACGATGGATTGGCGCCCTGTTCTGGGTCTATCTGCCCAGCGCCCGAGACGTTCTCCCCTGGATGGGCTAGAGAACCCCACCGCGATCCTAATATAGGATGAAGTGGGAGATAATGAATGTTCAGGATGGCGTACCTAAAAAAACATTCATTATAAAACTTAAAATTTCATTATAAGAATCGGTGTAAAGTGGCATATACAAAATTAGGATTAACATTATAGTATGTTAGTATTATTAGGATGAGACTGAATAGATAGCACATGCACATAATTTCAAAAAGATATTTTATAATTTTGTGAAATTTTATTTACACCACCACTTACCTTTTTAATGTCTCGGAGTGAAATCAGGCCCCAGCCCTTTCCTGCTGTGCGAATGATCTTGGTCTCAGGATAAAGGCGCTTGGTGAAGTCCTGGTTCATGCAGCGTGCTCCTGCAGGACACACCTGAGGATGGCACTCGTACAGAAGCATGCGGTTCAGACACTCTGATTCAAAGCTGCAGGGCCGCTCATCAGTTGGTTTGCAGTTGCACTTTGGAATCTCAGAGATATCAGCAGTGTACATCTGCACATGGCCAAATGGTTTGTTGATCTGGGGGGGGAAAAAAAATCCTTTTGATTTCCTAAAATACACAACACAACTGTTACTGTTTACAAGGCTTGACCTGCTATGTGGCAATGCTAACTTGTCTTAAATACCTCATAGTGAACAGAGTTGCATCACCCATAGTGAAAACAATAGTGGCATATAATATAGAACCTTAAGAAAACAAAGCTAAATGCATTCTATTACATTTACATTTAGTGTTTATTATTTTAATTTGTCACTATTATTTTACTATGTCATATATAGTAATGATTATAGAACTTAGAACCCAGGACTGAACTTTTAGAAAAAAATTTTTAACACGAACAAGAAACAAATTGTACAGCTGTAATAAAAAAAACTACATACCTTAATAAATTTGTATGGTGGAGGTTTTCTGTTGTTCTCCTGAGCTTCTTTAGCTTCTCTTTCCAGCTTTATCTGGTTAAAGCGAGCCTCTGCCTCCAGCATGGCTACATCCAAAACAAATGGAAAAGAAAACAGAACATTCATGAAGCACCAGTTTGAGAAAAGAATTTAAAAAAATCTATAAGGGCAAAAAACCATTACCATTCTTAAAAACCTTTCCAATGCCAGTTCTCTGATTCCTACTTGCACGATCTCCTTCCATATAAGGAAAGACACGACCCTGGTGGGTCCAATAATAGTCCTTTGAGCCAAAGAAGTAAACTGGAAACTCCCCGATCTCATGGCGCAGGTGCTGGATGTTTGTAGGGATGTTTCGAGGGTGACGGATCTCTGCTGGCCACCACCTGGACAGTCAGAATTCATTATTACTTTAAAGATAGGTGAGCAAATTAAAAAAATAGTATATTCCACTAAAATGTGTCAAAATCTTATTTAATTACAGGGATATGTTGTATTTTCTAAACATGCATCAAAGTCATACTACACTAATCTATTAATATAAGAACTTGCCTGTAGTTGCCAAGTTTAACCCAGATGATGTCTCTGTATTTGGGCTTCTTGCCGGCACGGCAGTCATGACAGAACCAGCTGCCATCAGGCATCGTGATATTCAGACAGTCTGGGTGAAATGCAGCAGGGCATGATTCACAGCACAGGAGTCTGCCACCTGCATCAGAAAACAATTAAGTAAATACATATTAATTAAGTGTTACAAGTGGCGGCTGCGGACAGCAAATTTGAGAAGTTTTAAATATATATATATATATATATATATATATAAGAAATAGCATGTAACTCATCATTTAATACCATTAATGTCATGCCATTCTGGTGTTTAATACAGTTTAGATTGTAGTAAAAACAAAATGTGCTTAGAGTTGTGGCAACAAAATTAATAGTTAATAGTAATAGTTAATAGTAATTAAATTAATTGCCAGCTTATTTGACAATTGATTAATATGTTAAAGCAAAATGAAAAATGTAATTGGTCCAATTGTAGGTTTTATATTAAATTATGTTCTTATGTTATTATGAAGTTGAAGTTGGGCTATTGGAAAAACTGAACAGCATTGTGTTAGTACTCTCTCTGTAAACTAGCAGGGTTATTAAATGTTATAATCATCTTACTGTTGGAGGCAAAACTGCCAAGATTAATAATGCAAAAAATGGTTTTATGTAATCAATATCAAATAATAATGTAAATAAAATTAAAGGTAAAAGCTAGTCTTGCCACGCACCACGGTTCTGTAAAAGGTGATAAACGCATATGCATTTGTGTTCTTTAACCATCTCATTAATAAAATAGATTAAATGTTATATCTTTACCCATTTAATGAATACATTTATTAACTGATGATTATCACTCACCATTAGAGCACATGAAGCACCAGCTGACATTAACATGTGTATGCTGTCTGTAGCCTTTCCTGGGGTTAAAGTGGTTGGTACAAATAATATTAGTGGAGCTTAACATCTCGCTTCCTGCTGCTATACACAGGTCTCCTGCATGATAGGCAACTGGGCAGCGCAGACAGCGCAGCATCTTGCCTAAGTTCCAGAAAATAATAAAAAAAAACATTATTACATCCCCTCTGATGATAGAGGATTAGTGGTTTACATATTACTGAGTACTATTTGAGGTGTAGCTAATCAGAATTATCAGACAGAGCCACATACAGACCTTGAGGATTTTGTTTTATCATAAACTGATACTTCTACTTGCTACTACTGCATATGTGACAGTTTATTACCAATGGTTTAATATTTAAGTTTATCAAACCGGGTGGTTTTTTCCACACATCACCGTCCCTGCTGATCTGTGACTCCATGCGCGATCATCTCACAAACAACGTAAAAAGCAGACTGAAGAAAATTAATTCGGAGCTTGCCGTCATTCCGGGAGGATTAAATAAAGAACTCCGACCGCTGGACATTGGCGTGAACAGGGCGTTTGAAGTAAAGTTGCAGGCGGCGTGGGAGCGATGGATGATAGACGGCGAACACACGTTTACTAAAACTCGGAGGCAGCAGCGGGCAAGCTACGCTACCGTCTGTGAATGGATTGTGGATGCCTGGGCTAAGGTTTCTGCTGTAACCGTTGTCCGAGCTTTCACGAAAGCCGGCATCGGTGCTGAACAGCCGCCTGGTGACGAGATGGACTCAAACATTAATGACAGGGAACCCGGAGTGCTCGATAGTGAGTTTTAATTCAGACACAGACGACGAGGACTTTGATGGATTTGTGGGAGAAGAGTGATTAAAAATAATGTGTGTTTTGTCAAGTAGTAGAATAAACTTCAATTATAAATCACCCTTTTGCATCCTTTACTTTTCCTGTAGATTGTTTGTTTTAGCAAGTGCCTTATAATACGCTGCTGTACAGAATTAGAATTAGTACCGTATAGAAATAGAGTCCGTAATTGAGACTGCGCCTTATAGTACGGTGCGCCTTATACGTGAGTCTAATAAAGAAATAGATCCCATAGTTCAGACTGCGCCTTATAATACGGTGCGCCTTATGGTCCGGAAAATACGGTATTACAGTGTGAGTAAATATGAAGTCAGACTTTAAAAAGGCACCATTTTAAAAGTATACAGCTCAAGGAAAAACACAGAATTGGGACAGGCAGGCACCCAGCCTTTTACAGTGCTCAACCAAATCCGGCATAAAGCAGTTTGTCATGACTTCAGGTCTGACCCTTTTGTAAATATCCAAATATTGAGTGAAAATAAAACAGAATTCACCTACAATACAACATTCTAGTGTTCCTAACAGCTATATAAGAATACAATACCTTTGGTGGCTTTCACAGTGGCTCGGCCACTGCAGTGACAACTGAGACATGTGTGTAGTGGACAACGGAATCCCCGGTTATCAAACACAGTCAGAGCACTCAACCGTAAGCATGCCTCATGATAGAATCGTCCACAATGATGGACACTGCAGCGCTTCACCTCTCCCTCAGACTTCTTACAAGTGAAGCAAGCATGCACTCCTGAAAGATGCAGAGAGTGTATGAACTGAGAGGAACTACTGAATTTAATTTCTGCTTGTGTAACAAATATTAGATTGTCAATCTGGATTGTTCACCTGTACGGCAGGCCATGCAGAGCACCTTGTCTAATGATTTATCCAAGCCTGCACATTCTTTATGGAATGAACCACAACACTGACCCTCGCATATTACCAAGTCCTCGCTCATCTTTTCACACACCTGAAAACACGCCTTATTTAATACACAGCAAAAGCAATTATGCACAAATAATAGGTGTTATCAGAGAATATGAAACACTAACCTGACACACACTCTCCTTTTTATTATTGCCTATACGTTCAGACTTTTTATTAGCAAGGCCTTCATAAGCACCGTCACTTGGAGAGTCAGGGTTTTCCACACAGAATGTCTAAAATGCACACACACACACACACACATTAGAAAATGGGTTAAAATATGGATATGCAAATTAAATTGAAATAAATAAATTAATTTATTTATTTTAAAAAATAATAATTAAACTTGGCCTGCAACTACATTTTCATTGTCAATTCATCAGTTGAACATTTCCTTTAAATTCATTTAACTGTCACAGATAAACTAAAAAAAAAAAAAAGAAGAAAAAAAATCCATTAAAATAAGAAATCAAAATACAAACCAATTAATTGCTGATCAAACAGTAAGCCACTCATCTACTGGAAGTTCCACATGTGGGCTACATTGAGTTTATCACTCTTACAAATTCTGTTGATGACTTAGCACCAAATATGATATTAATACATACTCTATAGTGAACTAGTGAGATTGACGTAATGTAAGAGAGAAACTGGACTTGTGCAAAAAGAATAAGAATGAATACAACGTAAGAATGAATTTTCATCAGGATCCTTTCACGGTTTCACCTTTCTTTTTTCTCATGTTCTGGGTAAAAGTCATTCAATGTTATATTTAGCATCATATAAATCGCAGAAGAAAAGTATAGGTTGCACAACATTTTTTGCAGGCAGAAAAAAAGGTGGCTCGGGTGGGTCCAAGGACAAATGCAAAGACAGTCATGGAAGGAACAGGTTGTGATACAATGTCAAACTACACCGATCTAAGCAGGGCTATTTCCTTTTTTAGCCTATTTAACTATAAAATTTCATACATCTTAAGAGTTAACAAACCTCAGGCTCTATTTGGGTGGATGTGCAGATCTTCTTGGATGAGGATTCCTGCTTTCTTTTCCTAACATGCCGGACCTTCACTTGAGCTTCATCACCTGAATAAAAAAGCAAAAATTATTAATATTCCTCATTACTATATTATTATACAACTAAGTGGGGGAAAATATTATGTAGTTTTTAGGATTAGTTACCACGGACTGTTTTGTTTCTCCTTCGTTTTTCCTCCATGAAAGAGGGTTTCTTTCTTCTTTTTAAATTGGTGATGCACTCAGTTGCCTGTATTTGTTTAAAAAAAAGAAAATTATAATAAATAATTGTAAAATAATTTTTCCAATCCAAGTGACTTGATTAATTAACTGTGGAGGCCCTGAAAGCTTAAATTATAGAACAAAATAGGAGTGTGTTCTTATGCATAATTTACAGTTATGCATAATTTACCACTTGTAATTTCAAAATTAAGAGGTAAAATCACTGGCTTCCTTAGCAGTTTTACATTTAGGCTCTTTCTGGGAATCTATGAATCCACAATGAACATCTGATTCGTTTCCACTCACAGTTATGCCTAAAGTCCATGTTAATACAGTGAACCTGTTAGACAATGAAATGACTTTATTTTAATATGCCAACCTATTTTTGGTAGGTGGAAGGAAACAGACACTTGCACTGGGAGAGTTTGAAAACTCAGACTGTGACGGCAACAGAGGTCAAATCGTGCTCTGTACTACACCCTGTCAATGTGCCAACATGATAATCCAAAAAAAAGAAAATTTTAAATCCAAGCAATCTTTGTTTTAAACTGTATCAGACTAAATGGTTAAAAAAAAAGCTGATCTTTGACAAACATGCATTGTAATAAAGAATATAACATTACACAATGTCTGACTTGCACCACACTTGGTTGAATTTAAGGCCAAAATAAAGAAAACGCAATACAAATCTGGCTACAGAGGTCATTTTAATAACTGTACATAATCAGAGATAAAAAAAAATAAACTAAAACAAAAAGTTGAATATTTTACCATCAAATCTTATCTAAAAAGAATTTTGATACATTTTAAGGAATAGATTCCTTCAAGTTTGAAAACTTTTGATACACTACTTTGTTGGCAGGTCAGCACTTGTGTGCATGTCTTTATACATATACATACATAAATATACAAACACGTGTATCTTTCTGAAACTACAACTTTAAAGAACCTGTTTTTTTTATTTAATTTGAGCACATAATACCTTTGCAGACTTTAACCCTTCGATCAGCTTTGCTTTTTTGTTGGGCTGGGGCTCATCTTCCTCACTGAGATCTCCTAACGAACCCTTTGAGCCTTTCTTCACTCCTGAAGGCAGGAGTTATATTTATTAATAAATATGTATTATACAGTTCAGAATTTAAAAGTGCATGATATTACCAAATTTAAATAATTTGTAATTTATTATAAAGAAAACTAAATGTTGTTAATGTGCACAAGGTAATCTGATACATTCTGGGTGAATTATCAAAGGAAACAGCTGGTGCATATAATTTAAAATGACTAATTTATTGGTAGACTAATGGAAAAGAAATTGTGTATGTAGATTTATCAGTACAATCAGATCTTCTAGGATGTTCACTGGACATAATCTAATTCCAGCTGTTTTATATTTTTTTGTAATCTGTTTACCTGATGCAAATATTTGTGAGCAACAAGTTAAAAAGATCACATTTAAATTTGCTTGTTCACACCGAATACCAGCACGGTTGTGATCTGGCAGTAAGAAAAAAGCAGAATACAAAAGATAATAGCTGTGCCGATATTTCATTCAACAGCATCAGCTTCATTGTGACGCAAGATTTATAAAAAAAAAAAAAAAAAACGTCCACAAGAACCAAACAAGAAATTACTTCAACATCGTACAATTTTGTCTGCAAACACAACTAGCCCCACAACTTAAATACCAGTGCTGTTTCAACCCTTCTGTAATTTGACCAGCCAAATTAACCACTTTAAAATACTCAATAATCAATATTAAAGATCTTATGAGTTCATCAGGACAATCCTAGATGTGCACAACCAGAAAAACTTTCACCAGAGTCAGTGTAACAGTTCAAATGTAAATGCCATGATTAAACCTTAAACAAACCTTACCTATAAATACTGGCTTAAGCAGTTCTCTGTTTATTCCTTCAGCAAAACTAGCAGATGCTTTAATTCTCTTCTTTTTTAGAGAGTTTGGTGCCGCAGGAAATTTCTGCTTCAGTTTCCCCTGTTTCATCTGGGATGCTTTTAGCTGAGGGTCAATCTCAGCCAAAAGCACATTCTATACACATCAAGAAAACAGAAACTTACTTTAATACATATTTGGCACAACTAAAGACTTACTTTAAGATCACATGTTTTAATTCAATTTACCCCATATATGCATTTCTGAGACTCATTAAATTGTCACATTAAAAATTACTTCCTAATTTATTGTTACAAAAATACAGATAGTGTCATTTAATATGTACAATTTAGAGTAGAGTTAGAGTATATTCTTGACAATAGTAATAAAACATACAGCACCTGTTGAAGTGAGGTCTGTTTTTTGTACTTCCCAGATTTCACATATTTTCTCTTCCTAGGTTCATGATCTTTAGAATCTGCGGTTTCATCCTGAACCAAACAGCATTAAGAAAATGGTATGACAAATCTAATTATTTTAACAGTTATTTAAACAAACAAATATCTATATGGAGTCTGAGACTAAGCAAGATCACAACCTTCATAATAATAAAAATGCATCACAATTTACACTTTTAATTGTATGTAAATAAGAGTGATAGCACTTCAATAACATTTTGATCCCTGTGCGCAGGATTAATAACAAAAAAAATACAATGAGCTCTTAAAATTCAGCTTTGTGTAGTGTGCAGATTTTTGTTAATGTAGCATTGACTTGCTTGTTCTATGCCTGATAATGCATTGTGAAATTGTGCAATTGGAAAAGTGAGTTCTGTGAGTGAGTAAGTGAGTGAGTTCTGGTTACAATATGGTTAAGTCTGAAAAGGATACATTTTTGAGATTGGTGGATAAGTGAAATATGGAGGAGTTAAAAACAAACAAACAAATAAATAGGAAAAAGGTTAGTCAGTAGGGACTGTATTAAATTAACACAAAGTAGATGTCTAGTCATGCTTACCGGAGGGAAAGGTTCACTATCAGGAAGACTAACAGGAGCTTTCTTTCTCTCGTTTGCAGATGCATTTTGCTTCTTCTGACTGGGCCGTCGGCGGTTCGTCTGTGCTTTAGGTGCTTTAGTAACAAGGGGCATTTTATTTACTGAAGTGCTGCTGTTGGCAGGAGAGGGGATGGGGTTACTTAGAGTATGTACAGTGATTGGGCTGGATTGCGAGGAGTCTGGGGGAGTTAGGCTGGTTGGATCTAACAGCTCTTCAGGATCCTGCTGTGATTGCTCCTGTTTATGCTGTTGTAGATCATGCAACATGTTGGAGTTCAACTTCGGCAACCCACCCTCATAAGAAAAGCTAAACTTGTTCAGTCGCTCATCTAAAGGTAAATCTGTTGCCTCTGTTGCTTGAGAGACACCTTTATCCCATGGGACACGCAGCTTGCGTTGAATAGACAGCTGAGAAAGATACACAGAAAGAGAGACATTTAACATAAAGACAAAATCAGGGCTACAAGACAATACATCATTCTACATTACACATTATTATTTTCACTAAATCTTAAAAATGTCAGAGGCCAAGACATTGGGTAGAGCTCTCAAGTTACAACAAAGATCATGAATTATATTCCTCAGGAGACAACCTGGGTATTTTCTGTGGGACCTCCCAACAATTTAAAAACATGTAAAATCGGGTCAACGTATAGATATTAATTTAACTGTAATAACGAAAAACAAAACAAAAACCGTGTTTGAAAGCTTATCTGTCCAAAGCAGTGATTCTCAATTATTTTCTGTTAAGCCCCCTAGGAAGAAGAAAACATTTTGCCCCCCACACCCACTCCCCCCCCCCACATGACAAAATGGGATAAATTATTTTTACACGCCCACTGTTATATGATTTGTCTATAAATTTGTTATAAATACAGCTTTTTTATAACACGGTATCCTTATTAACAATAAAGTATACAAAAAACAAAGAAATATAGATCAACTTAGAACAAAGAATAATATGATTAACTTTGTTTTTTAGTTTGTAACAGAAACGAATAAAATCCTTATTTAAACTAGAAACATTTTTTAACTGACTGGCATTTGATGCTGAAAAATAAAATTAAATAAAATCAATAAATAATAATAAATTCAAATTCATCAGCAACATTAATTCAGGAGTACAATTTATTAACACTTTAACCTCCATCCATCCATTACCTTCCACTTTATCCTATATTAGGGTCGCAGTGGGGTTCCCCATGCCCATCCAGGGGAGAACGTTTCGGGCGCTGGGCAGATACACCCAGGACAGGGCGCCAATCCTTCGCTGGGCACACACTCACTCACACATACACACTCTATATGGGGCCATTTGGAGAACTCAATTGACTTGATCCATGTTTTTGGACTGTGGGAGGAAACCGGAGAACCCGGAGGAAACCCACGCAGACATGGGGAGAACATGGAAACTCCACCCATATGGGGATTTGAACCGAGACTCCCTAGTGCCGAGAGGCGAACGTGCTAACCACTAAGCCACCGTGCCGCCACACTTTAACCTACAAAACAAAAATGAATACAACAATTTGTGCAGTTTTGTTTTTTTTAAAGTCAGAACTAATGTCTCCAACACACCAGTTTTGCGGTGCACAGCTTTTCTGAAGCAGCTTTCATAAAGCGTTATGATTGCTGGTTATACGCGTCACATTTTCGATGAAACAAAACAAAAATTAAGCGGCTTATTAGCGTGATTGGGTGTTATGTCTTTAAGTGACGTCTTCATTTATTTGGCTTCACGCTGTCCGCTGCCAACATTTAAAGACACAGCAGACACATCGGTCTTTCTTCGTATCCCACCTTTAGTTACAGTGAAGTTACAGTTACAGTGAAGCCAAGCAACAAAATGTCTCACTGGTACAAGAAATGTCCCAACACTTTTATTGAGTGCATCAGTGCATTTCAGCTTTTAGCTGATGTGCAGGATTCAAACACATAATCTTCCAGTTAAATTTTTAACCACCCAGCCATATCATAAATAATCAGAAGAGTCTGGAGTATTAATACCTTTTTACCATCAGGATCAGCACCAGGCTGCTTGCTTCCCCTGATTAGGTTCTGGTACTGCTCTTTCCCAGAAAACGGGACCAATTTCTTTTCATCAACATATGCTCTCTCTGGGATGTCACCAAAATACTGCAAGTGGTACAATAAGCCTTCTCTACTATTGCCTATAAAATGAAAAATTTAATAAAAAAAAAGTTAATAAAATTTTATACAACAGATGCAATGAGTCTCTTAACAAATTTCACAAAAACAAATAAAAACTGACATCAACTTTCTCTGTCTTTTTTTTATATTCTCCACAAATTACAATGACATCCTTGTTACATTAAAAAAAATTATTTGCTAAGTTTTTTTTTAAAGAAGCCACATTTTTACAGAGCTGTTAAAAAGATTTTATGAATAAAAACACATCAAAATTAAACTCTTATGTGATAATCTGACTGAAATGCCTCAGCATCACACACCAGAAAGAAAAGCCACACAAATCTAAACTTGATGTGGTTTAGCTGTTTTGCCTCCCTTTGCTGCAAGAATAATCACACCTCCTGCTTTGACCTTGGGAGGGCAAGTAGTTAAAGCTATTTTATGTATACGATACTATTACAGATTAGGATGCAAGAATGATTTATAGTCATGTTCTCAGCCTACATCATTATCATTACTTTGTTTAATGATTCATTAGTAGCATGTTTTCAGCTGCATATACCAAGTCATTTCATGACATATTTTTGAGCTTTCATCAGGAAGTAACTGTCAAAGTTACCTCAAATATGTAAAACGTCAATCTATTATACAAATGGGGAATATGATAAACTAGTGTATAAAGTTAGTATGTGGCTGGAGCAACAGCAGGAGCAACACAAACACCTGGGTTTGGATTACTTTAACTAGATCGTTATAGCTTCAACTTTCTGTACCTTTCTGTCTGACGTGAATGTTGCTCTCTGGGTCTGTAGTAATCAGACATGGCCACCAGGGGGATCCAGACACTTTGGCCCACACTATATCCCCCAATGAAAACTGACCAAGTGTGTGCTTCTCTTTCAGGTCTTCTTTTATCTTGTCATCCATGTTGGCTCCATCAGCTTCAGTCTCTGATGTGGGCTGCTACACAAGAGAATCTTATGTTATAAGAACACTACCCTGGGTTTGGGCTGTAGATTGAATATATATAATAGTATTTTACATGTAAATTTTGCTGGTTGCTCATGAAGCACATTTGCAATTTTCTTATGATTCGCTGTGAAATCAAATTGTGCAAAACAAGGGCTACATAGCAAAAGCTTTAAATATTACAATAAACAAAAGCGGCGGCACGGTGGCTTAGTGGTTAGCACGTTCGCCTCTCAGCGCTAGGGATTCCGGGTTCGAATCCCCATCTGGGTGGAGTTTCCATGTTCTCCCCGTGTCTGCGTGGGTTTCCTCCGGGTTCTCCGGTTTCCTCCCACAGTCCAAAAACATGGAACAAGTTAATTGAATTCTCAAAATTGCCCCGTTTAGAGTGTGTCTGTGTGAGTGAGTGTGTGCCCAGCGATGGATTGGCGCCCTGTCCTGGGTCTATCTGCCCAGCGCCCGAGACATTCTCCCCTGGATGGGCATGGGGAACCCCACCGCGACCCTAATAGAGGATAAGCGGAAGATAATGAATGAATGAATGAATAAACAAAAGCCTTGTATTTTAGAATTATTTTAACTGATTAGATTTCATGATTGGTTATCTACACAGTCCTGCATATATAACAATGATAGCACAAATTTCAAAAAGAGGTTTCTATATTGTAATGTTTAATCAAAACCACCACACAAGGCGTTAATCGCATAAAATTAGTTAAACTTGAAAAACCCATACACCAAGTATTTTCATTTTCTCAATCATCTTATCCTAATCAGTGGGGGCCAAAACCTTGAGAATCTCAGTATACATTAGGAAAATATACACCAATTACTTTTCTTTAGCCAAACCACACAATATACACAATTACACAAATTACCTCTGAAAAAAATCCAAAAACACCACAAGCATTATAAGCTTTTCTACCCTAAATAAAAAGCTAATTAGCACCTTCTTGCTACAAAGAAAAAAATATTAAAACAACCTGTTTGTCTTAATAAAAAGTGTGAAAGTCAAATAAGAGTCATACCATAGCATCTGCGGTTTTACAGGTGTTAGCATCAACCTCTGCATCATTACAGAAAATGTATGGCACATCATCAGATTTGGAAAGTTCAGGTGTCTCCCTGTCATTGTTGCACACCTCTATTGTAGTTGGCAACACAGAATCAATAACAGCAGGACCACTGGGTTTCTTTTTGCTAGAGGGTACCTTCTTCTTATGTGGGGCCCGGTTTCTTTTCCTACCATCTAATCCAGCACTTGTATCAATTGCTAGAAGGCCTTCCGCAAGGCTCAAAGATGCATTTGTCTCCTCTGCACCCTCTTCTCTATAAGCAGCCTCATATCGATTTGTTGGTGGTGATTTGCCATTGGCCAAATGCTGGGTTATTTTAAGTGTGAACTCAGGAGAAGAATCGGACTGTGGGCTGCCATGTGGGGGCCCTGTCTCAGCTACTTTGAGTATGGACGATGTAGCTGGCACAGAACAGAACTTTGCCATTTTATCCTGATCTCCATTTAACAATCGAGATGTCAAATCCTTCAAATGCTCATGTGTGTGGTTATGGTTGCTCAACTTCTGCAAAACACCATCCTGCGGTGTGGCAGCTAGCTGAGTGGCAACTTTATCCATTAAAAGGTCAGGATCTGTGCTTCCATCACCCATGCCCTTGCATCCACATGGTGAACCAGACAGCTGTTTCATGCTGGTGGGGTTCTTTGGCTCAGGCATTGAAGGCAGAGATCCTCCCTTAGTGTCCATCAGTGCCACCTAGTGGTCTATGGAACAAAAAAAAACATTAAATTATTTAAAAATTAAAGTGTTCATTTAAATACATTTCTGTATGCTGAAAAACAAAAGAAAAAAATATAAGAAAACATAGAACTGAATTATTGTTTGATTACTTACAACCAGCAAAACATTTCAATCCTAAAAATCAACTTAAAACCAACAAGCAAAATTATTAAACAAATTTAAAATCACAACCAGTTAATAAATAAATAAAACACGAACATTTCACAGACAGAGCAGTTTAATGCTCAACATTGTTTTATATTAATGCAGTTAGCAGTGTTTAAGAGGCAAGAACTATCATACGACAGTATCAAACAATACCTTACCAAACCATGGTGTCAGTACTTTTTGTCATTAGAATGAATAATGAATGAATATTTAGAACTAATTTGAAAACAGACTTCTTATAATTTCTAACAAACATCAGAAAACTTTGCCCCTTTAATAATTAAGAAATATGTACTGAATAAGTCTGTACTTCTTGGATGGGGGAACGAGGGACAAAGGCAGTGGATTGCAAAAACAGACATTTTTACAGTTAGTTATAAAGGTGAACACAAATAGGTTCATGTCTGTATACATCACACTTATAATAATATTCTGAGCCCATTAGTCGCTAAAACAAGAGGTTTCCTCTGAACCAGGTTTGCTTTTGACATTGTGCAGTCGTTTCTAGATTACCAACTCAAAATATGTTTAATTGCTTTTAAAAGTTCTTTTTGAGTAACAAAAAAATAAACACTTCCAGCAAACAGCAGCCACTTAGGTTATATATTATGTAGTGCTCATAGCCCAAAGTCCATACGGTCATCTCAAAGTTATTACTAATTCATGGTGTCCTTTATGTGTAACTGCTCACCAACCAGAAGTACCATGTTCATGCAATGCCTCTACTTAAAAAGCAAATGCAGAGAACAAACATGTAAAACTTCAAATGTATTTTTTGCATGGGCAGATCCAGTATATTCAAACCTGTCATCCCCATACCCAGACATACAGTACTTTGACAGGTGTACATCTCTAAAGTCAATGCTTTAGTGTTCATATGTGACTATAAGCTCATAAATAAAAATTGCATTACCTTAAAAAGATATTGTACATTAAAAGAACCAGTGTACCTATTGTAAAAAAGTAAACAAAGGAGAGTAACAAAAAATATTCTATTTTATGAGTAATGAATATCCTCTTGTTCCCACCAAAAACCCAACTTCAGTGTTTGGTAAAAAGCTAAATTTTTATTTTATTTGAAAAGAGAAAAGATTCCAGTCAGTGTTTCAGTAGCACAAATTCCATGTGCTTACATTTTGTGGTTAGATGACAGGGAGGGTTTTTCCTGGCAAGCACTTCAGTTTGTTGGCTTGTAGGAAGTATCTAATTGTAGTTTTAAAGACGTACTAAAATAACCATACAGCAATGGCTTTTTAATTATCACACAACCTGTGGAGGACATTTATGGACAAGTACCAACAATTATATAGCCATTCCCCTACTAAAAACAGTCCACACACTTCCTTCTTATTTATATTGTGTTCTTTTCATGCAAATGTTGCAAATGTAATTCCAACTTGACATATGGGTTCAGAGTACATGGTCAGCCATGATACAGCATCCCCAGAGCAATGGGGTGAGGGGCCTTGCACAGTAATGTCAATGGACTCAGAATCTAAACCTCCAAACTACGTAGTGATAGCCAAACAGCCAAATTACTAAGCTTGCAACTCTATGCAACATAACGGACAGTTGCATTTGCTGAATCAAGAATGCAATATAGTTTTAGGGATTTTTTTTTCTGCTACATGTTTTTGGTTTTAGCTGCATCACCACTACATCAAGCACATGTTGATCAAGGACACATTAGTGTCTGCAAACACTCAAAACACTGTCTTATTTTCGATAATTAATCAGAAGCAGGGTACTCTGGTTTGTTTGAATTGCAGTTTGGATACACTGCGTGATGTGAGATGCCTGTACAGACACTCAGATGCAACTGCAGAAGTTGCAGATGTCGGAGTAACCCCACAAAATACTGAGCTACCATCACCATCAGTCCCATTAAGCACACGTTAGCTTAGTACTCAATGGTTTCATTTGTTTAATGCATTGTATTGACCACGAAGGTCTAAAATCGTTATAAGCAAGTTATAATTGACAGCTTTAAAAATAAAATTTAAAAAAACATACAACAAATCGTCGTTGTATGACTTCTAAATCATGCGCCAAATACGACGATAACTAATCAAGGGATTGTAAAACAAGGTAAATAATTCCTGGTTCCATGTATAAATGTTAAGCGGTCTCGATCTCGGGGAGACTAGACACTGTTATAGAAAAAGGGCAAACTGAGTGCTGTATGGAGCCCACTGACGCGATCATCCATCGGTGTGAAAAACAAAGCCCATATAAAGCTGTTAACGCAGCTTCCCCAATGGACTAGTTAAATGCAAATCACCGTGAAACAAAGCTATTTAAACAGCAGTTAACGTCCCCTGGCTTTCCACACCGACCTGCAAATCACCTGATTCCACATCACTTTCTGACTAAACCAACACCGTGTGTGGAGTCACATACTGTATGCATGCATTACAGAGCTGCTGCTGCGAGTTTTCATCAAACCCATAGAAACGCGTTAGCCAGCGAGCTAAATGATGCGAAAGGGCTAAAGCAAAAACCAGTTAACCACCCCGCTTTGTGAATGTAGTGCATCTCCATACAAGAAAAAAAACAGCCGACATGACATTTGAAATCCTCGTGCATTTAAAATTAATTTCAAAACTAAGTGTACTAAACCCGGAATGAGACTTGGACTGACAAAGCCATATGAGAGGCTAGTTAGCCTAGTAGCCTTTCAAAGATCACAGCTGCTTTATGACATACAACCACATATGTTCACTTTTACACGATTATGTTGTGATTCCTACAGGCTCATTTTAAATGTAGTTGTGATGGCATGTGACGAACCTTCGTTTTAAGTTCAAATTAGCGGTCTGAAGCATACCTCTATTCATTCGAGTTCGGGGTTTTGCGGGGAAACTCGGTCCCAATCAGCGCGAAAAATACTCACTTCCGATTGGTTGGCGAAGACGCTGCGCTTCACCCGGCCTTTTCAAATCTCTTCAGTTCCCCCTCTGTCCACTCACGACCGGGCATCTTCAGAAAGCTCAAAATCTCCGCGCTGAAGCTTCGGGTGTGCGCCACTCGCTCGAAAAATACGATTCCAACTCGACTTGTTTTTGTCTTTCAGGGAAAATCCCGCGTAGCTCAGTAAAGCAGGGCGGCCAGTAGAAATGGAGGGCATCCTCATCGAGTGACGTCAAGGGTAGGATGCGGACCTGGTTGCCAGATTGCAAGCATCTCGCGCTCGCCATTTTTATTCACATCAGCTCCTGTTTTTCCAATATAACCCAATATAAGACTAAATATATATATTTAGATTGCATTAATATAAATCTTTGTCATATTGGAATGACAACATGTATATTGCAGTTGCAACAAGTTAATTTATTAACAATTTTAAAAATTTCACATTTTTTTAGTTTGGCAACCCATAAATAAGCGCGCCAGAAAATCTTACCAATAGCATTCCTACAGGAACCTATAGAGACCTGCTCGCCACTTAAAACCGTCTAAATTAAAAAATTAAAAAATAAAACCGTTTATTTAAACAACCATTAGTAAATAATCGCATATTTTACGATTGAAGATACTATTAATATTTGTTTTAATGACTTTCATCTACTATTAATCCTAAATATATTGTATTTCATATTATATCATTCTTTTAAAAAACTTGCCTAATGTTGCACTTTATTGTTCTTGCCCTACAACACACACTGTTCCTTTTATTTAAATATAAGCAAAAGGTACAGAAAATTGTAAATATAAAGTAGAGAGGGCGGCACGGTGGCTTAGTGGTTAGCACGTTCACCTCTCAGCACTAGGGATTCCGGTTCGAATCCCCATCTGGGTGGAGTTTCCATGTTCTCCCTCTGTCTGCGTGGGTTCTTCGGTTTCCTCCCACAGTCCAAAAACATGGATCAAGTTAATTGAATTCTCAAAAAAATTGCCCCATATAGAGTGTGTCTGTGTGAGTAAGTGTGTGTGTGCCCAGCGATGGATTGGCGCCCTGTCCTGAACGTCTCGGGCGCTATCTGACCAGCATACATGGAAACATGGAAACTCTACCCAGATTGGGATTCGAACCGGGAATCCCTAGTGCAGAGGGTCGAACGTGCTAACCACTAAGCCACCGTGCCGCCCTGTCACAAAAACATATTTTACTAATTAGTTTATAGTTTATGTGACTGTGCAGCTTCTTAGTTCATTCATGCCCCATTTCAAATTCAAATAATTACAGGACAATGCACTAACAACACACCAAGGTCAACTTTGAATAAATCAGTTAATTATAATGAGAGAAAGCTAGGGAAAAAAAAGCAAACTACAGTTGTGACTGCAGATATCGGAGAGGTATAGTGTTTACCTCCCACAAGCCTTTTAAACTTTGTTATGTCAAATCGACCATTGTCTTTTGTAAGAAATAGGATATATTTGCAGGACACTTTTAGTATTTAGCAACTACATGTATTAATGCATTAGCTTTTTAAAAAATGTATTATTTTTAAAGCACGTCAATTTACCAAGTTATAGTATCTGACAGGCCAGGCTTATTGAACATCCTGGGAATTTTCAAATACAGCATGTTGACTACTGGGTGTTCAGACACACTACACATTTTTACCTACTGCTTTATAGTTTCTGGTGGTTTTAGATGCAGCCTTTGTCAAATGTATTAGTTTCCACTTACAACATAAATACACTTCGAAATCTTCAGTTAATTAATGTTGTTCACCTGTTTCTTTGGATACTTTGTTAATCCATCTATTTTTGTTTTCTAATGGCTTCACAGGCCCATTGCAGTTACATTAACATGATGCTGGTTGCACTGCTATGACTGGATTAGATATTTCAGTAATGTTAAAGTTTTAAATATCTCTGTGTCACAGGAGGAGGAGAATTTGAGGGTGGCTTACACAAACTGTGCAGCAACAACTGATTTTACATTTAGAAGTTGAAACAATAATGATAAATATGTGTAATGGAGTCACAGTAAGTTTTGAATAATGCCAAAAAGTATATGGCACCTAATAAGTAGAACTAGGAATATTTTCCCCAAATAAAGTGGACCTTGATTTATTTTATATTTACTGACTAAATGAAGGAATGCACAAATAATTAAAAGCTTCTTTATGGTAACATGGTACTGGCTTGGCTAATTTAGATGATAGATAATTTAACATTTATTTAAACACTTATGGTAAATATGATTGTATTAGGCGAACTCGACATAATTAAACAGATTTTGTTTAAAATGACTGGATTTAATGAAACGTGTTTGGATGTAATACAATTACTAAATGAATTGGGAAGCAGTTCACCGTTTCATTATTTTACACAGTTAACATTTGGCTTGATATTTAACCGTGAAGCACATGGTGCATGTGATATAGTCACAAATAGTCAGTGGTTCACTGTGTGTCTGTGGACTTCAGAAAGCTCAACAATTCAAATTAATATAGATTACTACTGAAAAATGACGGTGTAATCAACTGACGCCATTTTAAAGGGGCACTTGAATGCAGCATTTTGCTCCTTGTAGTTGCCAGAGAGAAGCAGCTCGGAATCACTCGCGCCCTCTGTCGGCGGCACCGAATGTACAGGAAGATGAAAGCTGGTGCAATCGGCTCGTTTTGCTGGATCATCGTGTAAACTGTCGTTGAGACAGAGATCACAGGGCATGGGAACAGCTCTTTGGGCCTTTAGTAGCTAATAAACCACTCAGAAGTTGTCAGCACTCCGCTGCCCCGTCGACTTGTACGTGAGCGTCGGATTAAAGTCCACCGGCTTTTAAGATGGCCTTAATTTTGTTCTGCAGATCTCGGACTCCGCTGTTGAAATCGTGCCGATCCTTAAAAGGCGAATTCAGAAAAGGTACAACTGAATGTGTTTTTGACTGTAACCATATAAATTGCGATGTAAAGCCGGTTTCACCTTGTGATCGGATGGTGTAGTGGTTTTGTTATTCACACACAGGCGGCAGCATGGCTCTCTGTCAGGGTTCCGCTCCACACGGTGCTCATGACAGCCATCTGTGGACTAAAACAAAGATTTTAACAGATTTCAGATGTAATAATCTCACGCTGTTGTTTAGGTTTATTTACTTGTGTCGAATATCATATGTGGGTGTAATATTGCAGTAAAAACTAGGTTTGTTATCTGGGAACTTCCTGTCAGTGTGATGAAAGTATGTATAGTCTGACTGAATGTGATGTTAAAAAAACTAGTAAATACTTATTTCACATTAGAATAGCTGTGCATATTGACTTTAATAGTGCAGACTTCAAAGCATTCACATATAGCTAATGTAACTGAAACATAAAGAGGTAATTTCCAGAAAGTCACTGAGGTGTTTCAAAGTTTAGTTGTTGTTGGCTTTGCATACACGCAAAGGAAGCTACAGAACTTAGGCCTCTCTGAATTCCAACACATTACGGATTCTGTTACCTTCTGGAATACTTTTGTAATCAATATACAGTAAATGCATTTATTTTCTTAATAAAGACAGACCACTTTACCACAATCAATCCCCAACTGCACCGTGAACGTCTCTCTGTGATAGATACTTCCCACATTTCAGCAACCCTGGTTCCAGAAAGTTCCTTTTTTATGATCTCCACAATCACTTTCAGAATTACCAAAAATAACTGCAAATGAAACACAATTAGAAGTATCAGCAAAGGGCAGTTTTTATCCACCTTTTTTAGGTGGGGTGGGGTGTATATCACCTGAAAAAGGTCTGTATGTAATGATCGAGCACTTTAGTTTGAAGCTGTCTAACCTACTTAGTTTGTGTTGTGCTATCATACTTGTATGTCCATCCATCCATCCATCCATCCATTATATTTCGCTTTATCCTATATTAGGGTCGTGGGGTTCCCCATGCCCATCCAGGGGAGAACGTTTCGGGCGCTGGGCAGATACACCCAGTACAGGACGCCAATCTATCGCTGGGCACACACTCACACATGCACACAAACACACTCTATATAGGGCAATTTGGAGAACTTAATTGACTTCATTCATTATCTCCCGCTTTATCCTATATTAGGGTCGCGGTGGGGTTCCCCATGCCTATCCAGGGGAAAACGTTTCGGGCGCTGGGCAGATACACCCAGTACAGGACGCCAATCTATCGCTGGGCACACACGCACACAAACGCACTCTATATGGGGCAATTTGGAGAACTCAATTGACTTAATCCATGTTTTTGGCCTGTGGGAGGAAACCGGAGGAAACCGACGCGGACACAAGGAGAACGTGGAAACTCCACCCAGAACCGGGAATCCGTAGTGCTGAGAGTTGAACGTGCTAACCACTAAGCCACCGTGCCGCCCTACTTGTATGTCATTAAGGAAAATTTTCTAATAAATGAAAATATAAATGATATTTAAGTCAACGTGTGTATAATAAGAAATGCATAATACCAGTATCTGGTGTCAGGTTTGAGTTTGTGCTCAAGTAGTTGTACTTGGTAACGTCTGTGTTAATAATATTACTAACAGTACTTGGTTTTGACAAGCACCAATATATAAGTTCTTGACAAGAAATGTGAAAATTGAATGCATGCAAGACCCAGATTCCACCCAGATCAGGACAACCTGTAACAGAATCCATGCAGAGCAGGGCAGGCTGTCATGCATCGTCAAGAAAATGTAGTAATAATTGAGAGCACTGAATTAGTTTGTTTGAAAGTGGTGTTTATTGGTTTTACTGACCAACAATCCTACAACAATCAAAAAACGTGGATTCAAGGTGAATTGGCTGCTCTAAATTGTCTCTATATACATTGCCTCTATATAGTGTTTGTGTGTGTGCCAGTGATGGATTAGTACCCTGTTCGGGTTGTATCTGCCCCCTATGCAACCTTTATATAAGATTAAGGTTTCCTCCCACAGTCCAAAAACATGGATCAAGTTAATTGAATTCTCAAAATTGCCCCGTTTAGAGTGTGTCTGTGTGAGTGAGTGTGTGCCCAGCGATGGATTGGCGCCCTGTCCTGGGTCTATCTGCCCAGCGCCCGAGATGTTCTCCCCTGAATGGGCATGGGGAACCCCACCGCGACCCTTATAGAGGATAAGCGGGAAATAATGAATGAATGAATAAATAAAAAGAGTTTTTGTAGGTGAATCCCACTATCAGGGATATCTTAAAGGACTTTCAAATTAATGGAAATAGCTGAGGACAGTTGGTCATCTGTATGAGCCAACAAGTGGCATCTGTATCAGAAAATATTTTGTTGCCATGCAAACTTTTGCAAGCTGTTTAAACAATGACTCCTACTTTTTATTTTACTCCGAGCTTCATGAGATAAGAAGATTTGTTTTATATTAATCGTAAATAGCAATTTTTACATAATGTATTTAGTCACATAAGAAAGC
The DNA here is from genome assembly GCA_019802435.1 of Corydoras maculifer. Lineage (NCBI taxonomy): Eukaryota > Metazoa > Chordata > Actinopteri > Siluriformes > Callichthyidae > Corydoras > Corydoras maculifer. The sequence continues at coordinate 3,256,144 of JAFMOD010000419.1, read as the reverse complement.
AAAGAGAGAATTGAAAGGCAGCAACAAAAGTAAAGGAATAAATAAAACTTGAAATGTTTTTTTTTTTTTTGGGGGGGGGGGGGTTCATCTCACAAACTACAGTAGAGGAAAACTGTTCCGTTTCCCTAGTCAGAACTAATTCCAGGATTAACCTTAAAGAACTGGATTAAAGGTCTTACTATAGAAGTACGAAAGAATTTTTTTTTTTATTATCTCAGATTAAAAAAAAAAGATCAGGTCTTAAATGGAAGTAGTTTTTTTTTTTTCAATGTGAACTAATTTTATTTTGTACTGACTATTCAGCATTAACACAACTATACTATAACTATAAGAATAGTAACTGTGAAGGGATGCACATGATCAGAAACAGTACTTATATACTGTACAGCATCATCACCAGCCTCCACTGTTCTCACATGGCTGGCTCGATGAGTCTATGCTGTTGGTGATAAATTCTGACCTTACCACCTGATCACCTCAGGAAAAATCCAAAAAATTATTAGAGCAGGCCAAGGGTTTTAAGTCATTAACTAACCAGTCTTGGTTAACCAGTTTTGCTTAAGCACACCATTCATACCAGCCAACCGTATGCCACATTCAAAATCGCTGAGATCAAATTTTCCCTCGTTCTGATGGTTGATTAAAACAATGCTTTATCTGCATGATTTTATGCATTGCACCGCTGACACATGACTGTCTGATAAGATTACTATCAAAATTGTACAGGTCTTTCTAATAGTGCTATGATAATGAATATTACTGAGAATCAATCAATACTGCAGAAGATTAAAAATACTAGTTGCTTTTTTACTTTTAATTGTGAATTCCATATGTCATATGAAATCAATATGTCATATTACACATATATGTTTATATTATCTGTCATGGCATTTACTATCCTTATAAGCCAGAAAAATATCTAAGGAATCACATGGACCCTCAATGGAAGTAATAGGATTAATTATTTATATTATCATCATCATTATTATTGGTTGGCACAGTGACCCATATTTTTGTTTCAGTTCTCAAGTCTGAGGTGGAATCACACCTCATTTAAAAAGTACCTGGCTCATGAAGTATTTATCATAGCAACAGTTTCTATTGTTGAATGAGTGTTTGACCCTAGATGAACTGAATTACGTGAAGCACGGCACACCATACTTCTTAGTCCTGGCATCTACTGATGAATTGTTTATTCAAACATCTGCAGCTGACAGGGAAGAGATCCAACAGAAGGCACTTCTGACCTATATTTATAAGACAGTCAGCCTAAGGGCAGACGTTGTGGAGAAGTAGCATTTTTTTTTTTAAATGTGCACAAAATCTATACATGGATACTGACTGTATATTAACTCGTCTAGACTTTTCAAAGCTAGATTGAAAGACTACAGGCTCCCATACAGAAAATGACACAGATAATCAAATAAAAAAATAATGGTTTTTTTCGAAATACAAATTGCACTCTGTGGTATTAATAATTCACATATAAGTACACACAATCAGTTTTTCAGCTTTAGCTTAGAAGCTTTTGGTATTTCTTTACTATTAGTGTAGTAAGGCAATCCAAGACCCCCCTGGCCAATTTTCGCTTGCTGCCAGTCTCACTGTCTTAGGTTTTTAAATGATGTCTAAATAAAAGACATAAATTATGTGAATGAATCACAGGTGCAAAGGTTAGTGCTACTGTCTCATAGCGAGAAGCCCTTGGGTTCGAATTCCTGGTTGGGGTTCCCAAACAAAGTTCCTATCTCTGTGGAGTCGACTTGTCCTCCATGTACAACACACAGATTTCCTCCCACATTCCAAAAACAGGCTGATATGCTAATTAAAAATACTTTTGAATTGCTTGTCCTCCAATGACCATATTGCTTGTAACTATTTATAATATATTTCAATAGCTATTTATGTCTAGATGTTAATCACAACAGTATTTACTACTGCAGCTATTTGGTAAAATGGTAAAGCAAAATGAAATATTTTATGTTTACAACTGGAAAATTAAGATTTTGTTTGCAAAGAAAGGTAATAAAGCAAACACATATTACATAGCAAACATCCAAACGTAGATTTTGTATTACCAACAGCTCAATAGAAACATTGTTTTTCTCTGAAACTCACCTGAGCTACTAATGAAGTTTAATCTGAAGAGTAATCTTAAAGTAGAACATTTTTATTTCTATTAAAACAGCATGTTCAATGCTTGAGACCAATCAGTACTGATCTACAGAAGTTATTATTATTTTAATTTTAAACCTGTCAAAGATTGATTTGCACAAAAATTGGCAAAATGCCAAGCATTAACCTAATCAAAAATAATACCCGCTGCTCATATTGAGCTGGTAGTTGTGCGACAATGTGAAAGGGGCGACTGAACATGCCGATGCAAGAAATTGTCTCAGCGCTGTCTCTTAAGACTCTTTTATATGCTCAGTGCAGGGAGCAATAACTAGCTTTAGGTGCATTCGTTCACAGGTGGAACAAAAACCTACCTGCACCTAATTATCATGGCAAAATGCAGTACTATGCTGCAGTGATGTTTGTGGCTAGAGAAGAAAATCTTAGCTATGATATTGCTTCTTGCTTTATTAAAAATTAAGTTAAAATCATCTTTTAATGATACATTCTTATTAAGAAAATACTAAAGCAAACAAATAACATTTTAGTGAGTTAAAAGATTTATGACTTATAAAAATAGGAACTTTTTGTTAAGTATGAAAAACACAAATAAGACACAATCTCAACATTCAAACAGTCAGTGACTGAACAAGTTTAATAGGTAAATGCCAAATTAAATGGGTTTAGTAACATAGTCATATATCCAAGTAGTATCAGTAAAGTGCAAAGTACAAATAAGAAAAATACAAAAGCATTAAATATTGCTGTGTATAGAGGTTTAGGTTATAACCAAATTTGTTTTTGTTTTATTATTATTTTGATGTAATATTACTGCTGTAGTTATTTGCTGATAGACCAACTAATGTGGCATCATTTATATCTTTTAGGAAAGCTGCAAGAAGAAGCCTGTTTTAGTTGTACTGCACTTCGACTCAGCACAATTGGGTAACTAAAACAGAGTTTAGACTTATGTACTCTATTTTACTTGATACAGTGCATCCGGAAAGTATTCACAGCACTTCACATTTTCCACATTTTCTTACGTTCCAGCCTTATTCCAAATTGTATTACATTAATCTCTTTCCTCAAAATTCTACACAAAATACCCCATTATGACCATGTGAAAAAAGTTTTCTTAAGAGTTTTGAAAATTTATTAAAAATAAAAAACTAAGAAATCACATTTACATAAGTATTCACAGCCTTAGCCATGAAGCTCAAAATTGAGCTCAGGTGTATCCTGTTTCCACTGATCATCCTTGAGATGTTTCTACAGCCTAAATGGCTGTGGTAAATCCAGTTGATTGGACATGATTCGGAAAGGCACACACCTGTCTATATAAGGTCCCACAGTTTACTGCATGTCAGAGGGCAAACGCAAAGCATGAAGTCAAAGGATTTGTCTGTGGACCTCCGAGACAAAATTGTCTCGAGGCACAAATCTGGGGAAGGATACAGAAAAATTTCTGCTGCTTTGAAGGTCCCAATGAGAACAGTGGCCTCCATCATTCGTAAATGGAAGAAGTTTGGAACCACCAGGACTCTTCCTAGAGCTGGCCGGCCGTCTAAATTGAGCGATCGGGGGAGAAGGGCCTTGGTCAGGGAGGTGACCAAGAACCCGATGATTACTCTGTCAGAGCTCCAGCGTTCCTTCATGGAGAGAGGAAAACCTTGCAGAGGGACAACCATCTCTGAAGCAATCCACCAATCAGGCCTGTATGGCAGAGCGGCCAGGCAAAAGCCACTGCTTAGTAAACGGCACAAGGCAGCCTGTTTGGAATTTGTCAAAAGGCACCTGAAGGACTCCCAGACCATGAGAAACAAAATTCTCTGGTCTGATGAGAAGATTGAACTATTTGGTGTGAATGCCAGGCGTCATGTTTGGAGGAAACCAGGCACTGCTCATCACGAGGCCAATACCATCCCTACAGTCAAGCATGGTTATGGCAGCATCATGCTATGGGGATGTTTTTCAGCAGCAGGAACTGACAGACTAGTCAGGATAGAGGGAAAGATGAATGCAGCAATGTACAGAGACATCCTGGATGAAAACTTGCTCCAGAACGCTCTTGACCTCAGGCTGGGGCGATGGTTCATTATTCAGCAGGACAACGACCCGAAGCACACAGCCAAGGAAGTGGCATCAGGACCACTCTGTGAATGTTCTGCGGTGGCCCAGCCAGAGCCCAGACTTGAATCCGATTGAACATCTCTAGAAAGATCTGAAAATGGCTGGGCACAGACGTCTCCCATCCAACATGATGGAGCTTCAAAGGTACTGCAAAGAAAAATGGGCAAAACTGCCTAAAGATAGGTGTGCTAAGCTTGTGGCATCATATTCAAAAAGACTTGAGGCTGTAGTTGCTGCCAAAGGTGGTTCTACAAAGTATTAAGCAAAGGCTGTGAATACTGTAAATATGACTTCTTTATTTTTTTATTTTAATACATTTTTAAAACTCTTAAGAAAACTTTTTTCACATGGTCATAATGGTGTATTTTGTGTAGAATTTTGAGGAAAGAGATTAATTTAATACAATTTGTAATAAGGCTGTAACGTAACAAAATGTGGAAAAAGTGAAGCGCTGTGAATACTTTCCTGATGCACTGTATATATGGTATTAAGTTAAGTTTGGACATCCCTGTTCTAATTCAATGTATTTTTTTTTAGATGTCGATAGAATAAGTTCGTATATTATACATCCTTACGGGGTATAATCATTTGCATTTCACACAGTTAAGTTTTATTTTAACATAATAGAAAACATTCATTCATTATCTCCCGCTTTATCCTCTAGTAGGGTCGCGGTGGGGTTTCCCATGCCCATCCAGGGTAAAACATCTTGGGCGCTGGGCAGATAGACCCAGGACAGGGCGCCAATCCATTACTGGGCACACACACTCACTCACACAGACACACTCTATATGGGGCAATTTGGAGAATTCATTTGACTTGATCCATGTTTTTGGGCTGTGGAAGGAAACCAGAAAACCCAGAGGAAACCCACGCGGACACAGGGAGAACATGGACACTCCACCCAGATGGGGATTTGAACCGGGAATCCCTAGCGCTGTGAGGCGAACGTGCTAACCACTAAGCCACCGTGCTGCCCTATAATAAAACACAACAAAATAATTCTCTCCTGCACAAAAGTAATGATAATTATATTATAGATTTTATTCACATCATTCATGTTGAATTACTGATAATTCAACATGAATAAACATTACTGAGGAATATGTAAGTTAAATATATTTCCTGCAGATTACATGTATACTCAGTGACATTTAGAAACATAATTTAGAGATGAATGTCCCTTTTTTCATGAGAGCAGTGTGTCTGTGTGTGTAAAGCTTTTTATATAACTAATTGAAATGTGTTTGAAAAGTAATTTGATGTTTCTTTTCAAACTGCAGTCCAGATGTTTTCATAAGGAGCACACTGGTTCAGAAACCCAGCCAACTTCAGTTTCATCCTGACCAGTTCTCTATTTCTCAGCACTCCAGTTCATCTCGTGTGTACCATGCTATTCTGATTCCAAATCGTACTCATCTAGCCAAACATTGGACAGCCGCCCAGTGGAGTATACCTGCAAGATGGTTGCACATTTCAAATTGTCTACATGATGACTCAAAAGTGGAGCGTTCATTACGTTCCCTAAAAGACCGGAATAAGAAGCTGGAGGAGGGTGGACCTGTTTACAGTCCAACGGTGGAGACTGAACAAGTACGCCAATCGTTAGGGCAACGAGTGATTGATGAAGTGAAGCACTATTATCATGGTTTCCGGCTGCTGTGGAACGACACTACTATCACTGGACGCATGCTGTGGATGGTATTAAATGGACACACACTGTCAAGGAGAGAAAGAAGACAGGTACATACTTTACTATACTATGACTTTATGGTAACTGCAATTATGAATTATTTCATCAAGGCTGTTTCATCAATTGAATAATAGAAAGTTGATCCAATATAACAAATAATCATCTCTAATGCATCTCAAAATAGGCTGAAAAATTGTGTGTGCAAAAGATTTTTTAAAAACAGAAATCATATAAACTTTTCTGTTTTATTGTAAGTAATAGGGCCAATCAAAATAGAAAAAAGAGAAGTGATAGAAACATGATAGAAATTGTTTCATTAATTCTAAGCCTCTCTGCACTGGACAGGCAAAATTCCGATTTGATACACACACCCGCGGTTCATATGCTTTGTAGTTAATTTACACAGTGCTCTCTCGTTCTCTGTCTCTTACATCCTGGCTAATTATTTATTACAACTGCATCTCTATAGCAACACATTGGTAGTGTTTCCAAGGAAAACTAAGGTCAGACAGAAGCTAACAACAATATCATAATCACCAGCTGAAGTATTTTCTTGACCTTAACATATAAGAGAGAACCATCTAGAATATAACATGGTTATGTAACACTGCCAGTGTGCTAATGTCTGACAATCTCAGGCTCTCAGACCAGGCACATGACTGGGTTACTGGCTGTACTGTCAAATAACAGAGATCACTGCTAAGTTCTGATTTAAATATACACATTGACCTTCTTTTTCTCATCATTGATGACTACATGGAAAACATTAGTTGCCTACATAACTTGGTGACATTTTAATACTTACATCCTGAGAATAATATGAAATCATTTCTGAAACTTCCTTTAGGACTACAGTACTATACATGTGTGTTCAGATTAAAATCATAAAATCTAATCAATATTGCATAAAATTTGAGTATTTCCTTAATGCAACCTGAATCTGGGGTTGCTTAGCAATGTGATGTGGAGATGAAATTAAGTTTTAAATTTACTGAGTGTGTATGAATATGTTATTACTTATATCACAAAACTATTCCTAAAAAAAGTCTGGTGATTGATGAGCATTGGGACACATAGTTCACATAATCCCTACCTTCAAATTCTAAAGGTGTTTTAACGCATATTAGCATCAATCTTAAGTTACTCATTTACTACATTCAATAGTTTGCTAGCCAACTATGACTTTGTCCTTAAAAGCCCTTTCTTTCTTATTAATCCTGAACTTTCTGCACTGCCATGTTTACATTCGCTATATAAGACAGCTACAATGAATCCAGTAATTCTGTGAGACAGGGCCTCTGTTTCTAATTCAGAACAAAAGAACGGTCAAAAGAGGCTGCACCTTTCCCGCAATACATCGAACACCCCCCCAGTGTTTCAGAGCAGAGAATATTGGTTATTCCTTTTTCCCATTTTATCCAATTTTATAGATTTAGGGATTTAAAAAAAATATTAAAATGAGCTGGGTGATTAACTTTTAATAACATTTTTATGGCAAAAAAATTAATTAATTTTGCTTTAACTTTCTTCTTGTTTTCCTATTGCTGCTCTTAGTGAAGAAATAAGTATTCAGATACTTTGCTAAAATATAATTTAATATTTATTTAATTTGATAAAATATAATATAATTACATATATAACTATTTTGTACAAACAAAATTTAATGAATAAATAACTATCAGCAACAAATTGTAGTTAAATTAGTAAAATAATTAAAAAGTCCTGGTTTCTCTGATCACTTAATTTATTTGTAACTAGATTAATCATATGAAGCATCAATGTGTATGCCACATGTTAGTGTAAAATCTGCATGAGGGGGAGCTTGACATACTTCATAATAAATATTCTTGAAAAGGTTAATAAGAGAAGTAGAGAGATTTTATACTCTGTTTTAAGTTAGTGATAGTTTTCGCATTTATTAAAGGACTTCTAAAAATGAGATGTTTCCCTCTGTAGATGTCAGAGGCCAAAAAAGTTGAAAACCACAGATTTCACATTTGCAGCTTTTTTTTTACATTTTAAGGTTAGCTGTAAAATCTTAAAAGTAACTGGTTACTTAAGCATTCGAATAAATTAGGTGGGATAGAAATAATTTTACCTCTGAAATGAGCTGCAGTGAGGATATAACACTTAAAGAAAATACTTAAAGAAACTACAAGAACCCACAAATATATACTTAAGTGCAGTACTTCAGTGAGTGCATTTAGTTAATGTTCACAACTGGATACTATTCCCTTCATCCTGTTCAGCCCTGGGGCTGTTGATGTTACTTATCTTGTTTTTCTCCCACTCTCTCGAAAATCTCCAAAAAAGCCACCCCCTACAGAGCCTCTCTTTAGCTTGCTTTATCCCGCTCACCCCTCTTTGACAGAGATGATATACATGTCAATAGGGGGGCAGCACAAAGCATCTTTTCATCCCCATAGTTTTGTTCCTATAGGAACATGCAGGTGAAAAGAAAGCAGAGGAATCTTCTATTAAGGCAAAAGTCCAATCATGTGGTAGCAGCACTGTGGTTAAACGTTTTAGTTTTTTTAATATATGGTTTATGTTAGTTAATGCAGTGTTTAACAAGTGCAGATTTACAGTCATCCATTTTGTTCAATTAGTCATACCAGAGACAAGTTACATTTAACAACAATAGTAAATGATAAATAATGAAGGAGAAGGGGGGTGGGATGCATGGCATGATGGCTCAGGAAAGTACAGTTCAAATTATTTCATATTATAAAATGGGTAGTATCAGTCCTAAAATCTGAATGGCTGAGCCGTTTGTCCAGCTGTGACATTATTGACAATAAAACACGCCTCTGACTGCTTCACATACATATTAATGTGTGAAATATTATGCATTATTTTACTTCATGTAACGATATTGGAAATACAGATTAGTATAAATAGTGAGGGGCACTAAGCCAGAATCCTGTTACTCAGCAACGTGAATGTTCACTTTGAAAACTGGACTAGATTACCTTGCACAAGACCAGTTTATTAACAATAATTTTGATTTCAAAAAACACATTTATGTATCCGACTTTGTTTTTTTTTATTTTTTATTATAGACTTTGTAACCATTTTATAAAAGCAATAAAGCACTCGAGGTTGTATATTATTGCAAAGAGCTGTATTCATGTTGTGCCTAACACCTCTTTCCTGTGATTTATTCACAACAATGCACACCCTTTCATGACTCATTGCTTTAGTACACTATGTTAAATACGTATAACTTTACTACAGTTATTGCTATTAGAAGAAAGGGATGATTACATAGCAACATAGCAATGCTCAAAATGCGAAATAGATCACATTGACTGTGCAATTAGCACATAAAGTGTGGAAAATTGAACTTACAATGCTAAAGAATATTTAATGAGTTTCACATGATCACTCTGCTTTTCTTTTCTAGTTTCTGCGAACATGTGCCGACTTATTCAGACTTCTGCCTTTCTTAGTTTTTATCATCGTTCCTTTTATGGAGTTTTTACTTCCTGTTGCTTTAAAGCTTTTCCCCAACATGCTTCCGTCCACTTTTGAGACCAAATCCAAAAAGGTACAAAAAATGTTCTTATTTAATTTTCATGACTATTTAGTGCATATTCTTTGTATTTAAAGCCTAATGATGGTAATTCTACTAGGCATGTTAAAGTGTGTATGAAATGACAGTAACACTGTTATTATCTCTTTGTATTTTATAGGAAGAGAGGTTAAAAAAAGAATTAAGAGTAAAGTTGGAGATGGCCAAGTTTTTGCAGGACACCGTGGAGGAGATTGCACTTAGAAATAAAGCAGACAAAGGAAACGTCACTGAGGAGTTTTCCACCTTCTTTCAAAAGGTACACTTCTAACAAGATGACTCAGATTAATACATTAAATTCATACCAGCACGGTGGGGCAGTGATTAGGGCACGGGGGACAATTTTGCATGTTTTTACAATGTTTGTGTTTCTTTTACAAGCTGTTTTTTTTCTGTCAAAAAATGCTTGCAAAATATTTTTGTGTCTCCACTGCAATAAACTGCTGAACTGTCCAGTTTTCCTACATTTTGTCACAAGACTTCTGGAATTTAAGCATCTTCTGAGACCCTTATGAGAAAATGTTGCTTAGAAAAATTAATTAATAAATCACCACAGACCACTCGCAATGGTCTGTCAAAGATTTGATTGATTTGATGTCAGTGTTTATTATTTGGTAACAAATCAAGCATCCAAAAGAGCCTGCTGCCATGAAGTCATAAATCATTTCTCTTTCTAGAGCAGTCTGTTCAACAAAATGTTCAACAGCGCCCCCATGTGGCGATATATATATATTTTTAAACTATCCCTTCTGTTTTAACCTGCCTCTGTTTTAACCTGTTTTAACTTCCTCTCCCTGGTCCATTTCTTTAGATCCGTGATTCTGGTGAGAGGCCTAGTAATGAGGAGATCATTCGATTTTCTAAACTGTTTGAAGACGAACTGACGCTAGACAACCTGACGCGGCCTCAGCTGGTGGCTCTCTGTAAGCTGCTGGAGCTACAGTCCATCGGAACCAACAACTTCCTGCGCTTCCAGCTCATCATGAAGCTGCGTGCTATCCGTGCTGATGACAAGGTGTTGGTCATTACTGGTTGGATTAATTGTCTGAATTGACTTATCTGTTCATTTATTATTATTAGTTATTATTGTATCTAATTAATTCTTGGCTGTTAAGTTTAAGGATTAAACTTAAGGATTAAAGGTTAATAATGCAGGGAAAATCTAAAATCATGGCAAATTATTTTTTAAAAATTTTGATAGCTTTAAAATCAATAAATAAGAATTTTCTTTAATCCATACGTAGCACGTTTGCTGCCACTCCTGAATTTGGTGTACTTTGTACAACAGATTTCCTTTGCAAAGATAAGGGTTTAAAGTTTTTCTGTTGCTTAATGAGATTAGATAATGCAGAGCAAGTATTCTGGAATCCACTATACAAAGTATATGCGTATATAAGTATATAAAGTATATAAGTCTTTTTTTTTGGTAAACTTGCTCATTTAGCTCATAAGGCAGGTTTTCAATTGGGTTTAGGTCAGGGTTCTAGGATGTTCATGGCAAAATCCTATTAGAACTAATGGTGTTTATTCAAAGGCAATGCTTTTGAAGTAATTTGTTGCTTGTCCAGGTGAAACTCGATGGCTGAGGTAATTAGGTTAAATACACTAAATGGATTTTAGTGTTTAGTCACATGCATCTAAAGCCAAGCACCTAGCCATACATTTTGGACAACTGTATGCTTCCTGTTTTGTGAAATCAGTTTGGGGAAGGCCCTTTTTCAGTCAAGTGTGACTGCTCCAGTGCACAAAGCAAGGTCCAAAAATATGTGTGGTTGGATTAGTCTAGTGTGAAGGGTGGGACAGTGGTCAAATGGTTAGTGCTTCCACCTCACAGCAAGGTCCTAGGGTTCATTTCAGGTTAAGGCAAACAAAGGTCCTTTTTGTGTGGGGTTTGCATGTCTTTACTCAGGGTACTCTGATTCATGACCACATTCATGACATGCTGATGAGTTAAAATGGAGAGACTTAAATAGATCAACTGACTGATGCATGTTTTTCTGGATTAACAAATAAAATTACGGACATACATTATGAACATTATTATACGTTTTCAAAGGAAACTGTATATATTGTGTACTACATTAAACCAAATGTTTGTTATTTATTTTAATTATACAACAGCTTTAAATAGGTTTTGGTGTGATGTTGTGTATTCAGCTAATAGCAGAGGAGGGTGTGGAGAGTCTTAATGTGAATGAGCTGCAAGCGGCATGCAGAGTCAGAGGCATGAGAGCTCTGGGTGTGACAGAAGACAGACTCCGGGATCAGCTAAAACAGGTAAAAGATGCCATTCTCTCAGTTATCATGCAACTCTTTTTATGGGTCAGTGTGGTCTGGAGTGCACAATGTACTGACATATCAAATGTGTTTTAGTGGCTGGAGCTGCATTTGAACCAGCATATTCCCACCTCTCTGCTGCTACTTTCAAGGGCAATGTTCCTTCCAGACACTCTGTCCCCTGCAGACCAGCTGAAAACCACCCTGCAGACCCTTCCTGAGATAGTGGTATGTACTAACACCCATACCTGCCTAGTACAAAGTATGCAAGTCAAATAAATTTTAGTTTGAAAAGTGCATTTCTAACTCATACAAAACTTCATAAATTGCTGAAACTTTGATAGAACAGAAAAAAAAATTTCTGTGATGAGCATAATACTGTTAGTTACATATAACAAGGCTGGAAATTTAGAAATTGACGCTGATGGCTTTTCTGGACAAAAAGACAAACATTGGGTAAAAATTCAAATTGTTACCAACAAAAAGTGCAAAAACAGCATTTGTGTTGACATAGGAGTGCATCAGTGCATCTTTAACCAAAAACTTGGTGTTGGCCTATTTCTGTATGGGTTATATCAGTGTGACTCTGTGGTCACACTCTGAATTTGCTTAACTTACCCCTGTCTCAACATTTGTGTTAGAGGCTTCAATTTTCAAAATTAAAAAAAAAAAATTATTTTGTCATTAAGAGTCTTTTCTTGTCCTGTTGTTTGCTAAATTAATGTTTAAGTTAATTAATTCACTATTCGCTATATAAAATTTTCAGTTTTTTTGCATTATTAGAAAGTATCTAAACTTTTTTTGGAAATGAGGTTTAAAGGTATATGATTGATCAGAAGAGTATAATTCAAGGTAATTAATTTTCTCAAGGAGCTGCATGGGAAACTGGAACTGTCGTGTAAGGTCGAACCAATTGACTAAATTCAATTTAATATCAACACATTTAGTTGTACTGAGAACAGTGTGCACCATGTTTGCAATACAGCTGCATTGCTTTAATTTTTAAATTGACTTACATGTGGGGACAGCCAAAGGACCTGATGTGGCTGTACAGTGTTCAGGTATGTTATTTTGTGTCTGTGTATGTGTGTCTGTGTGTGTGTCTGTGTGTGTGTGTTCCTAGGCCAAAGAAGCACAGGTGAAAGTGGCTGAGCTTGATTTTTCAAAGGTAGATAATAAGACCAAGCTGGAGACCATGCTGCAGGAGGAAGAAGCAATTCGACAAGAGAACAGAGAAAGGGAATTGGAGAGGCTGGCTGATACTGCTGAGAAAATCAAAGAGCATGTTTGTGCACCTCTTACTCAAACTTTCAGAACTGTTTATATTTGCAAATGTTTGTTTATGGTATAATTAACAACTAAAAGTGTTGATTGTAGTCTGAAAGCCTGAAATACTATTGCAGTAAATTACTTGTATATTACTTGTAAAATGTTCCACTGGTAATAGAAGGTTGTGTTTATACACCTCTAGAAATTGGAGTTGGTTGATGTTGAAGGACATGTGACTGTAGATGAACTTAGCACATCCAACGTGGGTACAGCTTCTGAAACATTACAAGACACAGCGCCTGTGCTGGAAGGGATTAAGGTAAGGCACTGAAAGATTTGTATTATTTTGCCCACATATTTTAGTTTAAATATCTTGACTTTAAGCTGTTTTTTTTTTTTTCAAACCAAAACATATTGCATTAATTTTTTTTTTCAGACTGTGCCATCAACTCACCACTCAGCTTTTGCTGTTTTCTTGATCTATGTTCTATTTTATTTTGAATTCTAAATTAAATTCAAAATATTTTTTAAGTAAATTTTATATCTTGTTAAGAGGAAATCCAAAATCTAGTTACACACACTAGTGAGATTTATAATTACAAAATGTAGAATTTGCGATAAAGAGATGAAGGTATTGATGTACCTTATTTTATTTATTAATAAAAATGTACCTTATTTAAAATGTAAGTGGCTTACTGGGAAAAAGAAGAAGAGATGCTAAATGGCCATTAAAAAAAAAACATCAATGGTCAAAAAAACATCCTGATCGGTCTTCAACAGACCATGACCATCCCAAAACATTTGTAGATCTATGAATAAACAGTTCATTGTTCAATTAACCAGAATAAATGTGTTGACAAAAAAACATAAACTGTAAATATCTATGGGTGTTCCCTGAAAAAAACACGTCCCACATTTTCAATGAAAGTGAAACTATCAGAAAGCCCATAGTTCCACTCTCTTAGACAAAATGCATGAAAGATTAAAACTTAAAACATTTACAAAGACCAGTGGCTTGAAATTGCCCAAAGAACAAAGAAGAGTTGAAAATAAATAACAAACCCTAATAACATAATTACATTTTTAGCACTTTAGACACAAAATTATTTTGTTTCTTAAAGACAGCAGCTTGATTATGCTGCACCTCTGTATCTCCCAGTTATTTTAGCCAGTGTAAAAAATACATGGCAGGTTGATGTAGTTACGAAGCATGAAGCGTTCCACTGAATCTTCAAAAATCTTCACACTGTTTTTGTGTGTGTGTGTGTGTGTGTGTGTGTATATATATATATATATATATATATATATATATATATATATATATATATATATTACACACACATACACACACACACACACCCAGTGCATATACATCCTCTTTAGGTGTGTGTACCATCACATAATGTAGCAGGGACAAGTTGTTTTGTAGTCTGTTATAAAATGTATGGTGTATGACTTCCCACGTCAGGGAGAAGAAATCACAAAGGAGGAGATTGACATGTTAAGTGATGCCTGCACCAAACTAAAGGAGCAGAAGAAACTCCTGTCTAAAGAGAAGGAGGAGTTGGAAGAGCTGAAGGATGATGTGCAGGAGTACAGTGAGGTTAGTGAGACATGCAAGACAGCAGATATGCAAATATTAGTGTTGACTGGATATGTTTGAAGAAAAGTGTGTGTGTGTGTGTGTATGTATATATATATATATATATATATATATATATATATATACACACACTCACGGGCCACTTTATTAGGTACACCATTCTAGTAACGGGTTGGACCCCCTTTTGCCTTCCGAACTGCCTCAATTCTTCGTGCCATAGATTCAACAAGGTGCTGGAAGCATTCCTCAGAAAGTTTGGTCCATATTGACATGATGGCATCACACAGTTGTCGCAGATTTGTCGGCTGCACATCCATGATGGGAATCCGCCGTTCCATCACATCCCAAAGATGCTCTATTGGATTGAGATCTGGTGACTGTGGAGGCCATTTGAGTACAGTGAACTAATTGTCATGTTCAAGAAACCAGTCTGAGATGATTCCAGCTTTATGACATGGCGCATTATCCTGCTGAAAGTAGCCATCAGATGTTGGGTACATTGTGGTCATAAAGGGATGGACATGGTCAGCAACAATACTCCGGTAGGCTGTGGCGTTGCAACGATGCTCAATTGGTACCAAGGGGCCCAAAGAGTGCCAAGAANTTCGGACCATTCTCTGTAAACCCTAGAGATGGTTGTGCGTGAAAATCCCAGTAGATCAGCAGTTTCTGAAATACTCAGACCAGCCCTTCTGGCACCAACAACCATGCCACGTTCAAAGGCACTCAAATCACCTTTCTTCCCCATACTGATGCTCGGTTTGAACTGCAGGAGATTGTCTTGACCATGTCTACATGCCTAAATGCACTGAGTTGCCGCCATGTGATTGGCTGATTAGAAATCAAGTGTTAACGAGTTGGACAGGTGTACCTAATAAAGTGGCCGGTGAGTGTATATATATATATATATATATATATATATATATATATATATATAATATGTTCCTAAAATGGCTAAATCTTGTAAAATATATTTTAAAATTTTGTCTTCACCCAATTAACATCAGTAAAGGTAACTAGAATATGAACACAACTATTTAAAGTTGCAATTAAAATAAGATAAGATAAGATAGACCTTTATTTGTCCCACAGTGGGGAAATTTACAATTACAATTAAACAAAAGATTTAAGAGACCCAGTAGCACACTACTAGTCTATAGGTACAGTGACCTATCCTGCCATTAACCTGACGTGACCGATAACACTCTAGTTTAGATTTGATTGGACATTCATGGATGGCCAGTTTTTATTGTTGTTAATGTTACCATTGCAATTTTTTTAATTTAATTTATAGATTTTTTTTATCTAATTGAGTCTGAAATATGGTTTTGATACTAATACAATCAATGCTGGTGCTGTCTCTCTCCCTCTCTCGCTCACACACACAAAGACACACTGATCAAGAAATCAAAATAAAATTTAAACCGTGCCCAAATCATGTCACATACTTTAGTTGCAATACTCGCACAGTAGGGGGCAGTCTCGGTCTTCTGCCAACACTGCAGTCATGCACTGTCCTGCATTCTCTGGTTACAGTATGAAAGGCAAAATTAATAATAACGCTCAACTCAGCCCCCAAAATCATATTAAGTGAAGCCTAGGAAGCACTAAAAAAATAAGTTGTTTTAAAATCACCATATTAAATAATAATCTAGTAGAACACTATGTACAGTATTAAAACTGTCTACACTATGAATGTGTTTCCTAAACATTATTCTCATCTCTTTGGATCAGGATCTGGAGGAGATAAAGAAGGAGCTTTTAAAAACTGGGCAGGAGAAAGTGGTTGAAGAGTCTAAAGCCAGTAAACACCTGTCTCGCCGAGTGAACCGCATGATAGGCCGCATCGACAAGATCATAAATGAGCTAGAAAACGATAAGTTAGTGCTGGATGGACAGATGGACAGTGGAACCACCCCACCTGTTGGGTAAGATCACAGGACATTTGACTAATATGCATGTGTGTGTTTGACTTAGTTGTGTGTGTGTGTGTGTGTGGACATATAGTATGATTTGTGTTTGGTGCAGTAATGTAATTCTATGTCTGTGTAAATATGTTTAAGATCTTAAGGTTGGACTTTCACTTAGGAGTTTACGGCAAGACAATCTAATACAGAACCATGTGACAGGGATTTCCAGTTTAATTAATAGCGCTTCTTGTTGTTTTTTAGATTGTTCTTTGAGAAACTTAGTGACATACAAAGGTAAGAGTGAATGGATTATCTCGGGCTCTGTTGGATGTCTTGCCTCTATAATTTATTAACATACAGTACATTTCTTATGCTACTTTTAAACCTTTTCTGTATCAGTATTAACTGGGTGTTGTTTCACATTGGGTCAACCATCTTTGCTTGTTACTTATTAGCATGAAATTTATTTAATCAGGTCTGCATGATTTATGGATTTAAATGTAATTAATCATTAATTAATAATTTCACAATTTGATATACAGCGGTGAATAAACTGACCTAAAACAAGTAAACTCTAAATCTGTATTTTTAAAATCAAGAAATCAAGGAAGAAATTATGGGAAATAACTCAATTAATTCATTTGATTTGCATGTTACATAGTTACATATTTCCAGTTCCCAATAAAAACTACCTTAATAACCAGTAATTGCTGTGATCACAATTATGTTAGATCCACTTAGCTTTTTCTCATTCAAAGTGTTCTGCTTTCTAAATAAATATTCAATTTTATTTCTCTTAGTTTTCTTCAGCAGGGTAAAAATAATGACTCATCAGTATTAATATAGTTGTAGCAGAACATGCTTCACTCTTAAACCTTAAACCATTGAAGTATTGAGTTTTTTTTTTTTTACTTTTTTACTATTAACAATGTGTTCCCTAAACTGCTACACCATTATCATATAGCTACATACGTACGCAATAAATATACCAACTATTTGTGACATCCTATTTGAAGTTGGTCTTCCAACTATAACATCTTTCCCACAAATGGGAAAGATGTTATAGTTGGTCTTCCAACTATAACGTCTTTCCCATTTGTGGGAAAGTTTTGTACAACATTTTATAGTGTGGGAAGTTTTGCTCAGCATATCCTTCATGATGCCAGACACTAACATTGGATAAGAGGGCCTGAATTGCAATGTCTGTGCTTCTTTATACATAGTGTTTGAATGGAATATCATAAAAGCTCCTGTCCTTAACCCCAAATTGGTTCCACATTACATCTGCAAAATCCTACATTCTTCTGGGAAGGTTTTCTACAGAAAAAAATAAATTCCAATTTATGCCCATACATTCATTTAGATATTGGACAAGAGGGACTGCAAAACAATTTAATTTTTTTAATCGGATGAGGTCAGGACTCAGACAGGCCAGTCAAGTTCTTTGTGTTTGATTTTATATACCTGTTACACTGGAAATTGATGAAACACCTTAATTCAAAGATTAAGGTATTTCTTGATACATTTATTTATAGTGTACAGCTTTCTGCAAAAGTTTACTACCCTTTTTAGCATAAGATATGTAAACACCTTGTTTTTCCCCTTTGATTTCTTTTACGACCTTCTGTTTAATCAGATACACACATGGGCAAAATTGTTGGTACCTCTCGTTTAATGAAAAAAAAACCCAAAGGGGGCACAGAAATAAATTTAATCTGAAGGGAATAATAAATTAAAATGCTATGAAAATTAAACAATGAAAGTCAGACATTGCTTAACACCCATGCTATAACAATTATTAATATATTTTTAAAGGCAATCACTGCAATTAAACAATTTTTCTACATGTCAATAAGGTTTCTGCACCTCTCAGCAGGCTTTTTGGTCCACTCTTCATGACCAAACTGCTTAATCTGATTTAGGATGGGGTTCATAGAAGTCCACTTCAGAATACTCCAATGTTTTCCTATTAGCCATTCTTGGGTGTTTTAGCTGTGTTTTTTGGGTCATTAGGTCATATCTTGTTGCAAGACCCATGACCTGCAACTGAGACACTTTCCGACACTGGGCCACACATTTTTCTCTAGAATCCCTTGATGGTCTTAGGATTTCATTGTACCATGCACAGATTCAAGACCCCCTGTGGCAGATGCAGCAAAGCAGCCCTAGAACGTAAGAAACTCCTCCATGTTATACAGTAGGGACAGTGTTGTTTTCTTGATATGCTTCATTTTTCCGTCTGTGAAAATAGAGCTGATGTTAAAGTTACATTTTTGTCTTATCTGTCCATAGGACAGTTATTTCTGTGACCATCTTTTTTCTTTCATTAACCTAGGGGTACCAACAATTTTGTCTGTGTGTGTAATAAGGTCTTAACTGTGAATAGGATTGTAAAAACTACTGAAGTTAAGCTGCTTCAGGACAATATTCCATTTTTAAAAGGTGCTTTATGAATGTTTTAAGCCTACATGTATACATATTTTACATCTTGTCAAGAGCAACTTACAGAAGTCCTTACATCATACAACACAACAGTGATGGTTTACATTAAAGAGGTTTACATTATTGTGAATAAATCACAGGAAAGAGGTGTTATTAGGCTCAACATGAAGCAGAGTGCAATTACATCTAACCTTGAGTGCCTTATTGATTTTTATAATATGGTTACAAACGTACTATAATCAAAAAAATTTTGATTTATAAATTCATTTATTGAAAGCAAAATTGTTAATACTATGTCATCTAGTTCGATTTTTAATGTGAACACTGATGGCTTAGTAACAGGTTTCTCTAACAATAAAATAATGCCATCTAGTGGCCAAATTGGAAAAATGCCGTTAATTTAAAAAATTGAGAAATTAATATATTGTATAGCATACAATAGTATAGTAATGTCACAACTGGAGAAATGGCTTAGCCAATCAGATTTAAGGAATGCAACTACCCATTTCATAATAACCAATGAACCACCGTTGCCTCAAAATGAAAAGAAATACATTTTCATGCAGTTTGATTTGAGGGTTGCATAATACACTTATACTAAAAAATGAATAAATAAATAATATTTTATACTTTATCTATTTCTCTCTCTCTTTCTCTCTCTCGCTCTCTCTCTCTCTCTCTCTCTCTCGCTCTCTCTCTCTCTCTCTCTCTCTCTCTCTCTCTCTCTCTCTATATATATATATATATATATATACACACACACACATATAAAGAGAGATAGAAAGTACAGTGGGTTAGTGGTTAGCATGTTCGCCTCTCACCGCTAGGGATTCCCGGTTCGAATCCCCATCTGTGTGGAGTCCCCATGTTCTCCCCGTGTCCGCGTGGGTTTCCTCCGGTTTCTCCATTATACTCCCACAGTCCAAAAACATGGATCAAGTCAATTGAATTCTCGAAATTGCCCCATATAGAGTGTGTCTGTGTGAGTGAGAGAGTGAGGACAAAGCAGAAGATGATGGATAGAGGTATTCCTCTGTCAACTGGAATCGTTTTCTGTATCACTACATACTGCTTTTTTTTTGTGTGTGTGAAGCGATTCCATTTTAAAAATCTCTGTCTTAATAATTTATGTATTAAAGATAGAAATACACTGCATTAACGTATAGGCTTAAAGATAAACTGAATAGCTACAATGTCAAAATAGTTATAATAATTTAAAAGGACATACTTATATAAGAGTCATATGTAGCCGAACACGTATGATTTTGTAACAATAAAGCATATTAATGTAACACGGGTAAACTGCAATCGTGTTTATTTTTACGATGAATAATAATAATGATTATAAATGAAGGAATTAAAATCCTGCATATAGTGTGTATATCATCATTGTTACTTTATTACTTTATAAAATGGCATACAGGCTGCTTACCATCATCGGAGTAACCAGTACAACAGAACTGACATGAAATTAATTCTACCAGCTTGCACTTTCTCACATCCTGTGTTCGTGAGGAAGCTTTTAACCATATGCCATGTGTTCTCATCCTGTAGGGAGAACCTGATCAGCATCAAAGAACTCATTGCTGTCATGAAGCAGATCCAGAGCATTCCAGAGCACAAGCTGCTCAGCATCGCAGATGCATTGGATGAAAACAAGGATGGCAAGATAGACATTGTTGATGTTATCAAGGTAGCAATTAATGCAACTTACTTATGTATTTTATTTATCTGTTTTAATTATTGATTACCATTATTTTTACCGTTGATTAACCAGTTGTTACAAAAATGGGATTTTAACATCTATTAAGTTATATTTTGTAGTGATTATCTAACATCTAACAGTCATAAAAAAACACGAGTGAACTGAGGGTATGATTTAAGCGTTAACATGATGCTATATAAACATCTTTTCTGTATTTTCCTTTAGGACTGCTACATTTAAAAAATAATTATATCTTTATTCTTTTTGTATTAATGGTGGTATTGACATTGTTTTTCTTTGTGTATTTTTTAGGTGGTGGAGTTAATTGACAAGGAGGATGTAGACATCTCCACTGCACAGGTGGCAGAGATCATGGTGATGTTGCAGAAAGAGGAACGGCTGGTAGAGAAAGAGAAGGCAAAAGAAAAGGCAGAGAAGGAGCAGGCAGCTAAAGTCCAGAACTGAGCTTAGCATCAGAAACTACCTGTGGAAAGCACACTTGCTAAAGTCCCTGGGTTCCTACTTGAAAAAGAGAAAAGTGAATTTATTTCCACAAAACAACAAACAAACACCTGCACACCTAAAGCTATTATTTCCAATTATAAAGTTTCAGCTTGACCATGACATTGATCAGTAATGTACTGGATTGCACCTAGTCTCATCATTCCACTGTTAGTGCCATTACTCACATTTAGTCATTATGTTTTATTCGATATACTTTTTAATTTAATATATTTATTTTCATTTTAACCTAAATTATTAAGTAGAAATTGCTGTTGCTCATTGAATTTCATTGGTATACACTTGTAAGTCCAATAACCAAAGAGCTATAATGCTACTTGAAAGATTCTTGAACTCAGTAAGAATATTTGTTAATTAGTAATCAGTACAAAAATACTGTCAATTAATTACTTGTCCAAGTCTCTGGTTTGGGTCTGGAACTAGACAAGTATTTATATATAATAAGCTTATTAGTTCATTCTCTTCTGTGGCCTTGACTAAACAAAACTTAACATCTAGGTTAAATGTGGTACATCTCATCGCCCCTCAAAATAGTGTGGGTTTTTATCCATGTTTCTTTTGTTCTTTGCTGTTTAGTTTTTAGCCTTGTAATGAAGAGCAGTTGCTGAATGCAGTTTCACTAGGCTTGGAAATCAGCATGTATATAGCAGCAGAGGATACATGAGATGGAAGACGTGCTGTTGGGTGCTTAAGGTGTATGTAGATGTGAGGATGAGAAGAGCTGCGTGCAGTGCAGACAGATGATGTAGGGCTCAGCTCAGGCCCAGTATGGTGAGGCTTGTCTGGGTACAGTCACTCCAAGGACTGTGTAAACACTCACTCCATACATGGAGAGAGTAGGTAGCAGAGACTTGCTCCACACATACACACACACACTTATTTTTTGTCAGCTTTGCGTAGTTTCACAGGGCATTGCCGACACTAAATACATCATTTGAAGCCCTAAACATGTCATACAAAAAGAACAGCGTGTCTGACCTAAAAGCTCTCACTGTGTTGCTTCAAAAAGATGGAGCCCTTTTTGGGTACCTGCTGTGTATATGCACACTAATAATTAATTATTTTACTCTAGCAGTTCTTGATTAAAAAAAAAAAGAAAGCTGTACCCATTCCTAAATATCATATCCATAATTAATAGATAATTCCACCTTTATTTTATCTATGAATTAGCATTATAGTCAGGCTGCATTTTCAAGGACATTTGGCAAAAAAGTTAATTAATAGGCAGTGCAGCTTGTCATGGACAGGGGTTGAAATCTTCTAAAAGTATTGTGCCTGAGGAAAACAGACAGACACTCATATCCCAATTCAGAACCCGACAATACATGTGTGCTAATCCGAGGTTTGCTGAATGTTTTCCGAGTTGATTTGGTTGATTTTTGATGGGAGTTGACAGCTATGATTAGTTTATCCTCTGTCTTGCCCAACATTGGACACATATACACAGGATATCCCTAATTAGTTGATTCTCAGACAACCATCTATCCATCAATCTATCAGAGATGACTTGGGATCAGATTGTCTACTCATTTTTGGTGTGGGCTTTATCAGAAATGTCCTTGTGAATGCAACCATGTAGAGGTTAGTGATTTTTATTTTAATCAAAAAGAAAGCTGACAATAGCAGATGTGTTCAGGGGCAGCTGTCTCTACCCCAGGCTCCATAAACAAGAGTAGGATAAAAGGAACGGCACAAAACTCAACCAAACTTGTTTGTCATGCAAGGGATCACCAAATGTGTTGAACATGATATTTGAACATTTGTTTATCTAACGTACATATTTTGAATGGCATCGTTAACATCTATGGAAATAGTTTTTAATGCAAGCAATTTCAGTTACATAATAAGTAAAACATTACATCATAAGTTTATGTATGTGTGGAGTTTGTCACTGTTAGGCTTTGGAGGTGTTTACAATTGTAAAATCAATGTAAGCATTTAAGTGGTAGGAAGAGTTGCAGGCTTTTACAAAAGTCATGTGTACTTCCAGCTCTATGTCACTTTAGATGAAGCCAAAGTGTTACTAGTCTTCTAAAGGTCGTTTGCATTTGTTTACCAATTTACTTAATTGCAGATTTAAAATGTCAACTACTGCATAGTCCTGAGGAATGTAAACATGTAGCTAATTGTTAAATCTTTCTCTGTCTGAATCTCAAGAAGGTCTGAATTATAGAATTGATCAAACAATGTTTAATTGCGTTTACATTAACTGATTAAATTATTGCTAAATCAGATCACTGTTTTTTGGCAAATGCACACCCTTAATGCCAGGCAACATCCAAATGTTTGGCTGTGTCTTATGACCTTGCCAGTTCCACAGTCCATGTGTTTGCATCTTAGGTATCAGCATACTATCGATTGCAAGTTATGTAATAGTGATGATATGATTTTTAATATTTTGTTTTAATAGTTATATTTGAGGAGTTGTTTGAGACTTGAAAAAATTATTTAACTTATGACAAGGATTGCAGGTTGAGTATTTAACTTATGACAAGGATTGCAGGTTGAGATATTTGGATATTGTAACTGCATACTGCTAAGACCATTTCAGATGTAGATCAGTCGGCGGTAGTACAGATCATCAGACTGAATGTGCACTATTTAGCTTATGTTGTACTGTTAAGCCACTAGGTCAGAACATTATCTGAAACAATATGAGTGACAGAGGCAGCAGGGTATCACTATAATTGTATTGGATTAAAAAAAAAATTAGAAACCGTGCTTAGTTAACAATGATATTAAATAGTGTCTTGACTATAAGACACTTTAATATAATTTGAGTTTCATAGCTAACGCTAGGCTTGTGTACTGAAAACGCAAGCTTTTAATGCTCATTGTAGTATCTTAAAACTTTACAGTGTATGAATCTCAATTATATACCTACATTTAACTTGAATGAATAAATGACTGAACAATATATTTCTGATTTAAATAAATAAAAAGAGACATTGCCCTTATTGCCTCATTAGTGTAATTAACAGATATTGAAAAGCCTTTTTTTTGTCAAGGTCATGACAAATTGCAGTTTATTATTTTTCATATTACCAAATAAGTTCAAGATGTGTACTTGAGGTTTGTGTTGTAATTGTTTAATTCTTTACTGGACAATAAGCAGATTTAGAATTTGATGAATGATTATCTTGGTGTCATTATTTAAAAGTAATTAAAAATTTTGTGTAAATTTATTACTACGAGTTTATTAATTTTACCACACACTGTTTATATGTAAATATACATATTCTGAAATGGGTGGTTAAAAATATTAAATAAAATGAGGTACATGAACCGTTGAAAAGTTAACTGCCTTTTTGTAATCATGTACATTTTACGTGTCTATAGTTCTGCATAGAGTTTTTCACTAACTTTTTATGTGGGTGCCATACAGCCCCCACCCACAAATCATTACTACTTCGTCATATGTGACTTGAGTTTCACTGAGGTCCCTTACTGCATCAGAACAACTGGCATGCAAGTAGAGACACATGACTTAAGACACTTGAGATTCTTACAAAGTAGTTTATCAAAAGGCCAAGTCAAAGATTCACTTAAGGAAGCCAAGGGTGACATAATATAAATATGAGATCTTGAAGCGGAATCAAGCTCAAAATGGAGCCAAAATCCTCTTTGGAGCGACTTTCCTAACTTTCCTAATTTTATTCTTTTCAGTTACACTTACTAAAGTTGGTTAAAACATTTTTCTTCATAATAACAGTAAAATTAAACTAAAAGTACTAAAAAAATGCAATAAAGTAAATGTAAGGTGAAAGTAAAGTGGCATGTGTACAGTATGTAATATTTATTAAATAGAAAAAAATATAGTGCACTGTGTGGCAGATGGTGAAATAATATAATATTGCACATTTGAACATTTAATACTTATCATGATTACGTTATTGCACATTAAAGTTGTCTTACTGAGTGAGGAGTTAAACAGACTTGATAATACAGATTGATGGCCACAGGTAAGAATGACCTCCCGTGGTGCTCTGTGGTGCATTATGGGGGAATGAGTCTTTAACTGAATGTGCGCCTGTGTCTGACCAGTGTGTCGTACAGTGGGTGGGAGTCATCGTTCATGATGGCCTTCAGCTTAGACAGCATCCTCCTCTCTGACACTGCCTTCAGCGTGTCCAGCTCCACACCCACAACATCACCAGCCTTACCATCATAGGCGCCTACAGAAAAACAACACTAGTCTAAAGGCTGATTGTGGAGGATGGAAGTGAGATTCAGTCATGAAACTAGTCTTGTGGTGTTTTACAAAAATAGATAAATAGATGCGAGTGTGGTGGCTCAGTGTGGGACTAGCAATCTGTATCAAGACACACCATGTATTCTGACTATTCACGTTGGTATACTTAAAAGTCCCATCCATCGATTATCTTCCGCTTTATCCTCTACTAGGGTCGTGGGGGGGTTCCCAATGCCCATCCAGGGCAGAACGTTTCGGGCGCTGGGCAGATACACCCAGGCCAGGGCGCCAATCTATTGCTGGGCACATACTCACTCACACAAACATCACTATATAGGGCAATTTGGAGAATTAAATTGACCTTGATCCATGTATTTGGACCGTGAGTGGAAACCGGAAAACCCGGAGGGAACCCACGCGGACACGGGGAGAATCGGGAATCCCTAGCGCTGACAGACGAACATTCTAACCACTAAGCCACCGTACTGCCCCTATTTGAAAGTCACTTTGAATAAAAGTGTCTGATGAATAACCTTATGTAAATCTAAACTCTCAATTATTAGTTAAGGTACATCATAATCAATATCTCAACAGCAAGATTGCACAAGTAAAATAGCTCTATGCAAAAGTCTAAATATTTTTTTGTTACAAATGTTGGTGAGTTTCATTTAAGAATGACAACACATGCTGCCACAGCTCAAAATGGTATTAAGCTATTGCCCATGGAAAATATATCAAATAAATTAAATAGGATTTTAAAAAATTGGGCCATTACAAATCCTGCGAAGATGATTAATTGCTATTCCAGAGAGTTGGAACCCACTATAAATGGGATATTTTTTCATTGGTAAAGTCCATGCTTTAAAAAATTCCAGACTGTAATAAAAGCCAAAGAAGCAGTTATAAAGTACCGTTTGTCCTTTTTTCCCCCTGAGTGAACACAGTAAAGCTATATTTCCTTTACTTATGTGAAAAAATATAATTACCTACAATATGTTCATAAGGTGTACAATATGTTCATGGTTTGAATGGTCAGCCATCAAAAAATATATTTTTTCCATATCTGTAATTTGTTAATTTGCATGAACATTCTTTAGCTTAGGTGATTTGCTTACTTAAGTAAAAAGGGGTTCTTTGGAGCATTAATACTTTATACTGTTTCAAATATTATTTTTATATTATTATTATGGAGAAATTTAAGTTTATAAGATTCTTATTTATGGCCTACAAAACTGAATTGCATTTATTTGGGCTTATTAATGGTTTATGGTTCATAAAAATGAATGGAAAAAGATGGAAAATGTTATCTAAATTGTTTATGAGAGAACAGTTTTATTTGGTTAACTCTTGTTTTTAGTAACAATAAAAATATTTCTCCCAACAACTGGCTCAGCTGCAAAATTGGCTGAGATTTTATTTAGATTAAAATGTCGTGTTTGAAGAAATACTGGATCAGCAGACTGTAAACATGAATACAGTTTCGAATTGCATCATACGTGAGTGATATTACGCAAAAGTAATTAAACAGTTTACTTGGTTTTAAACTAAAAATTAATGTATTTGGGAACAATAAGAAAAAAAAACTATGTTTGATATTGGCTGTTCTATAGTGGAAATGTTTAGGAAGGAAAAGTGTGTATTAAATATATACACTATTATGCAAGTTACATTTTCACATTTTTTTAATGTAGTAACGATTGTAAAATGTAATAAATTATATACTATGAGACATTTATTTTAAAATCCTTAACTTTAGAGCTCAGAGAGGCAAAATAGCAGACATTTTCATTTGTTTAGCTGGACATTGTTAACATGCTCAGCAAGTAAATTTAATAGTAGTAAAATAGCAAGTCTCTAATTAGTAACAGTGAATCAGTAACAAGAAACATTTAATGGGAAGTGGTACTTGAATCACCTGACCACATCATGCTCTTACCCACTGTTTTATTCTTATTAGTATCAGAATTAGTTGCTTTTACATCTTAGCTGCTTTGGGTGAACTGGTATAAATAAGTGCAGATTTAAATGATTTTAGCACATAAACTGCAAAACAAACATTCATGTTGGTACTGGTCTCAGCCTCTTAGTCTCTCTGCCAGGCTTATCTTGTGAATCATTTCTCAACTTCTAGCTGTCTAATAAATGCAGACTGATTTAATAATTAAAGAAAATAATAACTTGCTTAGGCATGTACAGTACACAGTGCCCTGAAGGAGTCTGGTTGACTGGTTTAAACTGTCTTTAATAAGGTGCTTACTGTTCTGTGCTGACACAGTAGGTTTAACATCTTTGCACAAACTGATCCAACTTGTAATACCAAGCTTTTTTGGCTGGTTCCTTGAACAGTTTACATTTAAGTTGAGTAATGTACCGTGATGCTAAGAGCATTCACGTGGCCATAGTATATTGTGTAGGGGCCCTGTGCAGACAGAATGAGATGAGATGAGAGCGATGAGATCAGGTCCAATATAAAAAGTTAAACTTCATATGCTCTCAACAGTGATTAGAGTGCATAATCTGTATACATAGAAACCACTGAAATTCAGATTTTTTTGTCCCCCCCCGACCCCATCCAAAATCCAGTTTAAGCAGACAGGTTGAACATGTCTGGGATGTGTTGGGAATCACCAGGATGTGCTTCTCTGTTGGTCTTTATATTAATCTAGCTCTGATATTTTTTTCGTCCATGCTCTATTCATTTTTTAACTTGTAGATAAGCAACTGTTTTGTACAGTAGATGAACAGTACGTTTTATTGTTAAACATAATGGTATTCATATTAGCAGTGTGGTACTATTGCTTCTATTTCATTCCCAAAGTATTTAATGAATGTAATTTAAGTTAGGGCGGCACGGTGGCTTAGTGGTTAGCACGTTCGCCTCTCAGCGCTAGGGATTCCCGGTTCGAATCCCCATCTGGGTGGAGTTTCCATGTTCTCCCCGTGTCTGCGTGGGTTTCCTCCGGGTTCTCCGGTTTCCTCCCACAGTCCAAAAACATGGAACAAGTTAATTGAATTCTCAAAAAAAATTGCCCCCTATAGAGTGTGTGTGTGTGAGTGAGTGTG
>JAFMOD010000419.1:3216494-3227563 GCA_019802435.1 Corydoras maculifer | reverse complement strand
TGTTCTCCCCGTGTCTGCGTGGGTTTCCTCCGGGTTCTCCGGTTTCCTCCCACAGTCCAAAAACATGGAACAAGTTAATTGAATTCTCAAAAAAAATTGCCCCCTATAGAGTGTGTGTGTGTGAGTGAGTGTGTGCCCAGCGATGGATTGGCGCCCTGTCCTGGGTCTATCTGCCCAGCGCCCGAGACGTTCTCCCCTGGATGGGCATGGGGAACCCCACCGCGACCCTAATAGAGGATGAGCGGGAGATAATGAATGAATGAATAATTTAAGTTAAACCAGTCATAGCTTTACAGTGATAGCATTTAATTTATGAGATAGAGATATCAGTCTTCTGACTAAAGTTTAATTATCTGTCCTTCCTCAGTTTGCAGAGGGCTTTGTGTCATTCATTCATTCATTCATTATCTCCCGCTTATCCTCTATTAGGGTCGCGGTGGGGTTCCCCATGCCCATCCAGGGGAGAACGTCTCGGGCGCTGGGCAGATACACCCAGGACAGGGCGCCAATCCATCGCTGGGCACACACTCACACAGACACACTCTAAACGGGGCAATTTTGAGAATTCAATTAACTTGATCCATGTTTTTGGACTGTGGGAGGAAACCGGAGAACCCGGAGGAAACCCACGCAGACACGGGGAGAACATGGAAACTCCACCCAGATGGGGATTCGAACCGGGAATCCCTAGCGCTGAGAGGCGAACGTGCTAACCACTAAGCCACTAAGCCACTAAGCCACTAAGCTTTGTGTCTTCTTCAGAATTTTGATGTACTTGGCAGACACATATTTTCTCTTTTATTATTATTATTATTTTTTTTTTCAATTTTTGAGTGTTAACAGGAACATTGTAGTTACATGTTGTTGCAAATGACAAATTTTACACTAAATGTGGTATGTATTGGGTGGTGATCTGTATTTAGATTTTCCCATATAGTTTAAGCTCAGGCCAAATAGTTTAATTATATTCTTATTTGAACTGTACATATTACATACCACACAAGTTTTTAGTGATGTAATAGAGTTTGTACTGATGACATGGTGTTTTCATAGGAATAAATAACCAGATAATAAATTATCACAATGTTATATATTTTCCACTCCTTTTTTCCACAACACACTTTAACAACTTAACTTTTTTAATTATAGCTGTGTGACAACATTCAAGACAATTTGGCAACAGTATTTGACACTATGACAACTGTATATATTTCCTATTACCTGGTGCAGATTTCAAAAGATGTGGCTAATTTGTATGTGATTTTAGAGTATGGCCTCATAAATACTTATGAAAACCATCTTACAGCATATGTGCCTGTATAAACACTCACTGGCTTCTTTACTAGGTATATTTAAATTTTTAAACAATTAAAAATTTCAAAAATTTTGTTAGACCCTTTATATATGTGTACAAATATACATGTATATGCACTTTGTAGTTCTCTAGTAACTGAATATAGTCCACCCATTTCTTAATGTACTTTGTTAGTCTTCTCTTTGGTGGCCCAGATCCCAGAAGACCCCCACATACCTGGTATTATACTCATTACAGTCTGTAATTAGGAATAACCAAGTATATCTATACTGTGAGTGAAACTGCTGAAATCAACAATGGAACAGGGGGGTTTACCTATTAAAATGAAAAGTGACCAAACTCTGAAAAGTGGTGTCTGCTACAAACTGTCATGAGCACCATATATGCATCATCTAAAACTGAAATCCATTTTGTGGTTGCTGGACTTTACTGCTGGTCTTAAAGTGAATCAGTGGACTGTGGGAGTATGTGGTCAGCTAAAGCACTACTAAATTAACAAGTGCAACAAAAAGTGGAAGAACCCACCCTGTCCAGGTAATTAGGGATTTTCTCAACAGTGATTCCAAAGTCTGACAAATTTTGTAATTTTAGCAATATTATTTTGTACAGAACAAATCACAGTGTTTAATATTTTCCCTGCTCTAAGTGTGTTTCAGAAAGTCAAGGTTCAAGATGTTAAATAAACATTTATATCCTACAGAGCGTGCAGTATTCTTGACGTCAGACTCGTTCCCATTTGAACCTGTTCACGCCACTGCTGTGGTTGACTGCTGTAGTAGCTGTTTCATTTTTCCTTTGTTCTAATGTGCTTTTGCTTTGTTTATCAAAGGCAGAAGTCAAATCACAGAGGCTGTCTTTGATGAAGCCACTGAAATGAACTGGAGTTTTATACATTTGGAGCCCATTATCTTTAGTTAGACTAAACCTCTGCAGATAAACGACTCAATCCTGAAACGTTTGCATTTACAGTTCCTGAACGTTTTCAGTTTTACCACTAGGAGGCAATATGCGACAGATTGAATCATAACACTGAATTCTTAAAGTCTTTGCAGCAGGCTCCATTTACTGCTACAATTTGTAGCTGTATTTATATTAGAATTGCATTACTGTATCGAAATCATATTATAAGTACATGTAAATATCTACATTTGGGCATTGCTGAATCTGCAGTAAATCTCACAGTGGTATCATTTTACAATTTACATCTTTGAACTGCATGAATAAAACCAATTTAGGTTTACCTCTAAACAGGAAAAGAAAACACAGTTGTACATTAAAGGGTTTTGATGGCAGACTTTACCATTTAAAATAAATTTTTGATCGTAAAAAAGTGCACATACAGAGATACAGTTTTTATGACAGAATTGCTTAAAATCTTAATACAACTGATAACAAGCCAGAAATGTTACAGATTAACAGTAACATGTGTAAAGTTCATATATTCAGTGGCTTTGGGTATTTGTTAGTAGTCTTGTGAAAATAGTGTTAATGGCTGAACAATAATGTTTATGTCTAAAATAGGTTCATTATTTGAGAAACTCACAAATACTGTGCTCACAATAACACTATTATAAAGCTTAATATTGGCCTTAGGTGCACTGTATGATCCTGTAATGTTACAAAATACAAAGACAAATACTGCTCACAACAGGATTACCAATGCCCTTTCTTGTTCTAGCATGACTATGCCCTACCCATGTGTACAAAGTGTGTACATGAGTACATGAGTGTTTGAGTGTGTGCGTGTGTGTGTGTGTGTGTGTGTGTGTGTATGTGTAGGGGGGGGTATCCACATACTTTGGCCATATTTTGTACCACAATACCACCTCTTACACCAATTTATACTGCAATTTAAGCACAACTTTTACAAATCAATAAAAATTAATAAAATCTGATATGGCCTTTAAGTTAAGTATATACATGCTTTAATTTGGCATTTGGCAATTTGGCATAGCTACAAAATAACTGAAAAATACAAAACTCTCAATTCTGATCAAAATTTGTCAAAATCGAAACCAACAACTTACAATCTTTTTATACTGTCTTTAGCATTCTTTACTATTTATACATAAAAAACACAATCCACAAAAATATACACTTTTTTTATTTATAAAAAACTGACAACTAAAAGCATTTTTTAGTAATTAAATGGCACTCACAATATGGGATTAAAATCCCTTTAAAATTAAAATGTTTTAATTATTTAAAAAAATATATAGAAAATGTCTATAAGTGAATGCCTGTGTAGTATACCACATGATGTCCATAGGTTAAGGGCATGGTACTAATGACATGACAAAACCCTAATAAGTAGATTTTATTTTACTGTTATTTGATTAGAGATACACAATGCACCATAACCTCCACTTAATCCTCTATTATTGTCGCAGGGGGGTTGCCCATGTCCATCCAGGGGATGACTTTTCATGGGTTGGGCAGATACACCCAGGTCACGGTGCCAATCAGTCGCTAGGTACATACTTACTCACACACACACACACACACACACACACACACACACACACACACACACACACACACACACACACACACACACACTAGATAGAAACAAATAAAATCAGTCAATTTACGTTTGATTTACCCTGGAGGAGGACACCAGAGACCCCGGAGAAAGCCCACACACACACGGAGAGAACATGGAATCTCAAACCAGGATCCCCAGAGCTGAGAGATGTATGTGCTAACCGATCCACCACCATACCGCCCCTTTGCAGAGTGGATTTTTTGGACTTTCATACAATAGACTGGCTCTTGTCAAATGTGTCTTCCTGCTTTTTAACAGATTTAAGTTGAACTGTGTCTCCAAGTCTTCCCTGTATTTTTTTGTATTTTGTTAAAAGATATCAAAATAATAACAAATGAAGAAGATTTAATGTCCATACACGTTTAATGTCTGTACTTCATGATGTTTTATAGACTTCAGTTAGACACACACAGGTACGATATGAATGACATCATCTGTCTCTTTTTGTCTGTCTCTATCTCTGTTTATTTTTTTAGTTTTAGCTGTACTCTCTTCACACAGTCCCTGAACTGTCTGCCTATAATAATATTGTTCCTCTTCCTCCTACACAAACACATCCCCTATGCACTCCCCGTTCCCCTCGGTTACCGTGCGTCGCCACGGCGCCTGCAGTCACCAGAACTCTGGCAGGGAATCCGGGAAACAGGGCCGTCATGCCAGTGGCTGTGGTCAGAACTGGGAATGTTTATTGGCTGGTAGAGATGATCTCTGTGAGTCATGATTATACCAAAAAAAGAAAAATGAAGAAAAAAGGGTACAAAATTTATGAAAACAAACAGTGGTGGTTTGAATAGAAAAAAAATCCCGCAAGCCTCCAAAGCTTCCTTAATGCTCTGCTTTGAAATGCTGGTTTAGCAAAAAGGGCTAAATGAAGAGCTATTCTGGCAGTTACACTGTACCCAAACCCACATTGCCTAACATACACATTATAAGCTTTTTACAAAGTTATACAATTTATACACTGTTCATAACCAAGAATATGGAAAAGACCACATACATTTTATGGTCTTATTGCAGACTGAGTCATATTTGCACCCCTCTGTTGTCTCAGCAGTATCAGTGTCATCAGCAAAAAAATACAGTTTAAGTTATGGGAATACTAGAAAGGCTAGTTCTGCCCTGGTTGTCATTTAGAACAGACATTTGCTAAACAGAAGTGAAGGTTATGTTTATTTTAATGTATCTTAAAATGTATTATGTTTCTTTTCATGGGGAAATTTACTTACAGATAGATATGAACATCAGAATAATAGCAGAATAAGTAACAGAAGTATGTGATTATGAATAGAATGACATTCTTGGTTCAAAATTAGTAATTTTCAAAATAGAATTTATAATGCATTTAGGATGTAGTATAGCTCACGTAAGATGCTGCAACACCAGGAGTGTTTGGGACTCTGCAACTGCCAAATAATGAAAATAATTTGTGTTCATTTGTGGTCTACATGTCATGCCCTGTTGAAGGTTATATATACAGCATGATATTTGCTACTAAGGAGAACTTTTTTTCTTGACCATGTCATGCTGAAATAATTGTACTGTTTGGATAGGACAAGATGATTTTTTAAACTACTGCAGCTGTAAAATGTTCGCTTGTATTTGCAGCCTATGTTTGACTTTCTACATGTAAAATGTGTGGATTTGTTTATACTCATTCTTAAAATTTAGGCCAAGGTGCAATTTTTTGGAGTCACTCCAAGGTTCATTGAAAGATTGCTGTGTATACATTGCCCCATCTCGGAACTTGGCAGCAGCAGCTGCTGTATCTGTTACTTGCACAGAGTTTTAGTCCACTGTCATCTCTTCCCATATTGTAGCAGCTGTCAATGTTTTGTCATTTAGTGTCCTTGCTAGTTGTAATCCTATTGTTCATTATCATGTACTGTTTGAGGCATGGTGGTGCAGTGGGTAGATCTCTTGCCTTACAGCAAAATAATACTGGGTTCAAGTTCCAGGTAGGTATAAGAAATGCCCTTTCTCTTTGGATTTTGAATGCTATCCTTGTGATTAGGTGTTTTAGGAGCTACTGATTCCTTTTGCATACCAAAAACATGACATTTCTATAGTGTTTAGTGCCCTTTGTCTTATGACTTCTGATATACGTTCTAAATTAATAAATGTACTGTTTGATGGAATACATCCGATCTAACTGTTTAATTGGAAATGTGTTGATATAGCATTTAGCTAAAAAAAAATCACGGTATATTTAAATTTGCAAAATTTCCCTTCCCTCAACAATACATATCGTTCTGTTACAGTAAACATATTTCAATGGAAAGTATTCATCTGTCAGGACAGAAAATGCAAATAAAGCATTTAAGAAGCACTATGAGTTGTCTATTGGCTTTTTGTGGGCAGTTAAAATAGTAGAAGTTTTATTTTGATTAATGCTGCTTAATAAAAGAAAGTAGAACTAATGACTCCAGCTAACAAGGTAAACAGATAAAGTCATTATCTTTGTGGCAGAACAGTAAGGTCTGTAAATTCTGAGTGTATAGTGTATCTGAATCTAAGTGTATAGATGCTTTTGCTTATGTGTTCCAACATTTCAAAACATTGTTATCAAGTTTTGTTTTCTCAAGTTGCAGTTACCCAATATGTTTAATTTACAACATTGTGTACTTTTAAAGGCACATATGTCACAAATTTGTGAATAAAAGTACCCTAAAGGTCAACTATTTAGGCAGTATTTACATATCCATTGATTCATTTAGTAAATTTTTTCTTTTAGCAAAAGTGAATTACAATGGTAAACATTTGAAGTTAGCTTTGTTTGAACCTAGCATAAGCTTAAAGCTGCCAGGTTGGCTTAAAGTGGTCAGTAAAAGGAAGGCATGCATGTGTGTGGTAAGCTCTGCTGAGCAGCTGTTGAGAAAGCATCTTTTTATGAAGCTTAAAACACTGGCAATGTTCAATGTAATGAGAGATAGAAGGAAAATATGGAAAGAGAACGTGGCTGATGTAAAAAGGATTTCCTGGTTGGAAGACAGATCCCTTAGGACTCATTACTGCTCTCTGACAATCAAGTAGCACCATGACACAAATCCATGCACTAAACTAGGCCACCATTATATAAATGAATAACAGTGTTGCAGTAAACACACTACAGAAGGAATAGTCATCATTTCGTTATATGACAGGTGTATAAGTGCCACACTGATTCCAATTTAATGCGCATATATAAGCATAGGCAAATAATTATCTACCTGTTTGACATTCACTAACACTGACTTTTTTGACTAGACTTAAAACAGACACGAGTGCTGTATCCATAGTCTGTATTTAAAAATAAAGCATTTTAACAATTACTTTACAAGTAATTTAATAAATATGTGTGAGTTTATTTTTGAGGTGAAATGCAAGAGATGTTCTATATATGGGGCCTGATTATATGAGATTGTTTAGCAGATGCTGTGTAATTAATTATATGGATGGGAGTGTCAATTTGCTCAGACTAGGAAAATTCAAAATTAAGTTACAAATCTCCTATGATTGTTTTTAAATAAAGCAAATGGAACTAATGTATATGTCACCTTCACATACATTTTTTAAATGATTTTTATGTATAATATTTTTATAAACTGCAAACATTTTTGTGAATGGTATAAAAATTAGACATGCAGAAACGTTTTTGCAAAGTTATTATTACCATCAAATATTTCCAATGCTGGGTGCATACAGTTAATATGTAAAATATGTTTTAATTTTTTTTCTGGTCAGAACGTGAAAGCAAAGCT
The DNA here is from genome assembly GCA_019802435.1 of Corydoras maculifer. Classification (NCBI taxonomy): domain Eukaryota; kingdom Metazoa; phylum Chordata; class Actinopteri; order Siluriformes; family Callichthyidae; genus Corydoras; species Corydoras maculifer. The sequence continues at coordinate 3,219,966 of JAFMOD010000419.1, read as the reverse complement.
TATAGGAATATTAATAGTCAGTTATGTTAATTTTGTTAATAATTTTGTAATACAGCAGGTGTAAAAATAAAGAAAAGTAAAGTATTTGTTTGTTATGTATTTGTTTGATCTGAGAATTGTATATCACAATAAGAGGATCAATAATGAATTGGAATGTACATGGTATGTATGTACATGGTTAATTAGAAATGCCTTTGCAGATCTTTTAAAATTGACAAAAATGGGGTAATGATTAATAATAATTTAAATTTTATGATAATTTCTGAATTATGATAAATAAAGTTTTTATATGTTGTCAGTGACAGTTATGAAAGTTGGTGTTCTAGATAAAGACAATATAAAAGCATTGTAGGAAAAGATGTGGAGCATAGACTTAATGAGATCATAGTAATATATGGCACACTGAATTTTCTTTATAGGGTTTTATATTAGCACTGCAAAAATCAGTAAGTGAAACATAATCCTTTTCACAAGCATATCGATATAAAATGTGCTAAATTAGCAGTGTCAATACATGTAATTGTAATTGTAATTGTAAATGTAATTGTATTTAAATATGAGGATTTGCATTAGAGAGCAAATGAGAGTATGAGACAAGTCATGACTGTCATTTTCACACTAAGAAATGAGACACAAAGTTACTTAATGCAGTTGATTGTCAAAGCTAATGTTACTTGTAAGCATCAGTTACAAAAGAATAAAAGAAATTTGGAGTGACAGCTCTTGTCGACGTCTCCATTTCAATCATGATGGGGTGTATCCCTTCTGTCACAGATCTAAAAAAAAGGGGTCATGCTCTTTGGCCTGGTCAGACAAAATGCTTTGTCATGTTTTACTTCCATTCATCTACTATTCATCTTCTGTTCTCCAGCCTGATATTTTAGTAAGTCCCCTATGTGAGTTCTGAATATTGCAAGAGCAAAAGATAGGGGGATGATTTAATATTCATTTATTCATTCATTATCTTCCGCTTTATCCTCTATTAGGGTCGCGGATGATATAATATATTTACTTAACTCATTAGTTTGTTTAAATTTCATCAGATTAGTTTTCTAGGCTACACACAAAGCCAAAGCTACTGTCTGGTATTTTTTTTTCAACAATGTTATAGTTAATAAAGTTATTGCACTGATGCATATAAATATAACTTTATTAATTTATTATTTTAATGTATGTAATTGTTGACTTTTTAATGACAACAAATCGGGTAACCATGCAATAATAAATAAATTTAAAATTTTTAAATTTAATAAAAATTTATAATTAAAATAAATAAACCCTGTATAATGATGACTTTTCTTATTAATGTCTTTTGTTGTAAAGGGAACAATTTAAAATTTGTATTTAACTCCATAAATAATGCATGAGGCTCCTCTACTGAGACTGACAGCTTGATACAGCAATAGAGATAATGACAACTGAAATCTGAAAAAAGCCTCCTAATGCATTTTTGGCTGCAGCTGTCTTTCCACCGGCAATATACAGGTCTTTAGAGTCAAAATGTCTTGCACTTTCACTACACACTATTTCTTTATCTATTTAACATCTCTTTGACTTGGCACATTATGAACACAATACTTCAATTTGGACTAAGTCAAATCTAGCTAGCTAGAATAAAGTAGATTTTGTACTTAAATGACATTTCTGTTTTAAACAGCATAATATTGGTTTATATCTTGTGCTTTTATAAACATATGGAAATTTTTTTTAAAAATTATATACTTAGTAACGGTCAGACTTGATAAATATATAATAGTATATGGCAGTGCAATAAACCAACAAGAACATGCAATATTATATAGATTATGCAATATATATGAAAAACATACTAAATACTAAATGTAAAGTAGACTCATTCAAAGTTTTTGTACTCAAGCATATTATTTTAATTAAAAAAAATATTTTTTACAACTTATTACATTAAATTGATCAAGAGGCCGTTATCTAGCTAAAACTCAAATTTCAGTTTTAAGTGATCTCTGCTAATCTGCTATTCAATGAAACCAAGCAAACACTTAAGTAAACTAAATGTTTTGCCATTGAGAGATTCAGGATCATAATGTAATATCATACTTACGGCTAGCTCTGTTTCTAGAACAATTAATTGAATGCGGCTACAGCCGCACCTGTTGCAGTTTATGTTCCCAGCACTAAGAGTATTTAAGCTCACGCCATCTAGCTGAGACATTATATTCCATGCGATTCACAGAGGGACATGTTTACATTTTCACGTGTTTAATAACCCTCTTTGCAAGTTGGAGCACACTGCTGCAATTCTTGTTTATAAGCAAGCTGCTTTATTGTACTGATTTAGTATTTCTGAACCAGGTTGTAAGGTGTACCCCTTTTTGTTTGTTTTCTTCTTCTTTTATTTATTTCATGTACGACATGCTCACCCATTTAGGAATACATTAGTGTGTAAGGTATGGCTTTATGCTATGCGTCTAATGTAGGCTGTGCATAGGTATTTTTTATATTGTTTTATTTTGTTTATTTTAATACATTCTATAATTTATTAGTTGGGTCCAGTAACACTTTTACCAACAAGCTGTGGCAGTTACACATAGAGTTATAATATGTCTTAGAACAATAAAAAAATATTTTTATCTTCAGAGAGCTAAGCTCATTTGTATAAATAACAGAAAGGAAAATTACTGTTTCTACAGTTTGCTTTACTAGTAAAGTCTCATTTTAAAGCGGAATAGACTAGCAAGCAACTATTCCTGCTCTATGCTGCTCTGTCAGTTCTGAAGTATTTTAACTTATCGTATCTTAACTTAAACGTATAGTTTAGTACAGCAGAATAGTGCATTTTGTGTGTGTGTAGGAGACTGTCAAATGCAAATTAGACTATGTCAATAAATAATTCAAATCACTATGATTCATGGAAATACTAGTGAAGTTCATCATGGTAAAGCTTATAATGATAACCATTGACCTCTTTAATTATACCCCATATATCCAGCTTTTGCAGACTGTCATATTAAAATATGTGTGGGGAAATGAGTATCAACAAGAAATCAAGCTAAGAAATGGCTTCTGTGTTTTCACCTTCACATTTATTTTACGTCACACATCACGTCCTAAATCTACACAGGATGGTTTTAGGGTGGCCTTGAGGACAGTCTGGCACCTAGGGGCTATTTTGCACTCTTTCTCGATCTTTCTTTCTAGAGTGAAAGCTTCTTTTATGCTGATGGGAGGTAAAGCTGTGCCAGAGGTGTAATGCAGTTCGAAACTGTCGTTCCGATAAATGCATTGGAAGAGTAAATATTTGTCTATACACAGTTTTGACAAGGTTGTCCTATTTCACATATTCAGTGCCTCATTCAGTGACTCAGAGCTCCCTCTGTCTGTTTATATTCTCAGTTTGGTGTCATAAATAATCCTGTGTGTGTGTGTGTGTGTGTGTGTGTGTGTGTGTGTGTGTGTGTGTGTGTGTGTGTGTGTGTGTGTGTGTGTGTGTGTGTGT